>VDFB02130009.1:0-30064 GCA_007258455.2 Sequoia sempervirens
TGAAATCCCCACAGTCATACTGAGTGTCTTTTGTCATATCAGCTTCTACTTTTGTCGTCGAGACACACCCCATTTGTTGAGACTCTATATGAAATCTCCCTACTTTGCTGAAAGTTCACTTTGAGTTCGGAGAGCTCTTGCTTGGTCAACAAGACGTCATGTAGAATGTGCCCTATTGTTTAGAAAGATCTCAACCACTCCCGGGTTGCTGAGACATAACGTATCTCCCATTGATGAATTTACCTATCCCAAGTGTGTCGCTATAGTTTTCATCCATTGGGGAGACCTCACATAGACTGCTTTTGCTACATCAAGAAATCTCAATGCATTCTGAGTCACCGAGGCAAGGCAACTATTACGCCGACAAGGATCCTTCATATTTTCCATCAGCGAGACCGAAGGTCACTCATCGAGACCTTACAACGATTACCCCAACCTACACTGATGAGCACATCCTTCCGGTCAGTAAGACATTGGCCTGTTGACCAAACTCATACTGAATGCATCCTGTTATCAAGAGCATTCATCCTGTTGTGACTCTACCTCTTCGGTAAGACTCTTGCCAATAACACATTGTATGTCTTCGATCGATGAGACAAAAATGAATTCATGCCGAAAGAAAAACATTTTGCACACTGTCGGTGAGACTAAGAGTACTGGCTATGACCATACACCGATGCCGTAACTCATGCCGAAGGGAAACTATATTTCTCCAGTCGGTGAGACAAGAAAACCTCATTGAGACGTAACGCTGATATCATCTAGATTTTCTGATGAACCACCATACACATAGTCAGGCAGACATGTTGAGATCGGTAAGACACAATCCTGACAACCAAGACATATATCATTAGAAGCATCCACGATCACCAAAATAATAGGACCATCTTGCCGAATGAAGAATGCGGAAGACCTATGATCACCATGGCACTCCTGGGGTCTTGGCGATTATGTCCTTAGAAGATTTTCATGCTGAACCAGAGCAAGGCATGCCTCTTCATTGAGTTCTCCATGACCTGGCATCAGATTCATGACCTTTTCCCTAGGGTGAATACTTCATTTTGCCTTCTGGGACAAATAACACAGTTTTCTTTTCCTGATTGAGCAATCGGCAAAAATTTAGGCAACAATTACTTTTCATATGGCAAAGGCCTACATGCATTAAACTACCAACTTGGTGGCTTTTGCAGGATGTATGTTGAAGACTTGATTATCGGCCCTTTTTTGTTTTTGGGAGCTATGTATGCATTCCTTATCTTATAAGATTAAATTTGGGTTGAATTTCACTCTCATATTTCAATTTTTGGCTTAATATGAACTTTTGATTTTTTAACCCAAAGTGTTATTTTGTGTATGCTTTTTGTTAGGTCTCAAAATCATTGCTCCATTTTCTAGAACCAAAAACTACTCACAAGTCAAGGGTTGTCAACAAATGAGTGAAATCAATTCATCTACAAACTATGGAGGATTCTATGCTAACTTGATGAGATGGATTTTCTCTCCTACACTTCAAGCTCATCTTAGACCTTGGAGGGTGTTCCTCGGAGTATACCTTAATAGGTATTAAAATCACACAAAATCTATAATCAACAAATAGATGCAAACAAACGTAAATACATTCTTAACCCAAAATACTATCACTAGGTTAAGAAAAAATAGTTGCATATAACCCCTAGATATAGTTGATAACACTGTAAATAAATAACCTACATGAAATGAGTTTATTTGTAGCTCATTAAAGAAAGATCCTTGGTTATATCGTGAGGTTCTAAATGTATTGAAGGAATCAATAAGTAAGTATTAATTAATCTTTTTTATGGATGTGAGATTGGTAAATGGTTCCAAATGAATGCCTATATATTGGGCAAGGGAGTCACAACACATTGAATGAAAAAAATAGAAACAAAAATAGTTGGTCTTAAACCCAAGATGTGAAACTAGAATGATAGAGAATACTTAGTTATCTAAAATTGATGAAATAAAAAAAAAGGCTGCAAAACCCTTCAAAAACTACTTCAATCCCTCTTTAAAATCCACATAGGCATTACATCAAATAGTTGGAAGTAATGCTTATAAAACAAGAAAGCTTGGTTTGCACTTGCAAACTTGATATTGCAATATAAAAGCAAAGGATTACAAAACATTTTCAGTCAACAAAGGACTGATGGACAGCAACATATGTCCATTTAATACTTGCAACAACCCTCTTAAAACCCTCTCACAATCTATTCTTCAAACAACGTAGAAATTGCAAAAAATCCAACACAATCTTGGTTTGCAACTTGCAACCATTGCTATGCTTCAAAGAAAAATCTTATTACAACTTATTTTCAGTCAGAAAGGATTGATAAACATCAATAAAGCCCCATACAAATATCACATAAGCCAATGAAATACATTGAAAAACATTCTCATGCTCAAACTATGTGAGCTCCCACAAATCTATGCACTCTCTAGCACCTCTATTCCACCTACAACTCTTGTAACTTCAAAGATTACTAAAAGACTTGGAACTCTAATTTTTTTTTATCAATCACTCCAAACCTGCAATAAAAGAACATTTCAAACCCCAAAAATTCAGAACTAAACTCATGTATTTTCTCCCTTCTACAAGAAGAATTATGTCTCACAATTTTCAGTTATGCAACCTGCAACAAACACTGACAACACTCAACAAGCTCTAACTAGATGACATTCCAATCTATTTGATGTTGTAAAAAGATCCTCGTGCCTAACACATATAGCAAAAAGAAACCTCCATGGAATGCTATAACCTGATGGAAATTGTGCCTCAACTTGCTGGCTTGTATCTCTATTGAAGTCTTCATTGTTGGTCGATCGCTGGAGTTCCTAAGTTTGTAACCTTGTCACGAAGTTTGGAAGTTTTGTGATTTCCTAACTGATCGACTTCCTTCGTTGTCATGGCATTTGGGAACTTTCTAACCAACTGTGGAAGTTGTAAGTTTGTGTTTCCTCTAATTGAGTGACAAGCTGATGGATGTGGGCACCACTTGGAATTCTGGGAGACTTGTTGAAAATATTGAAGATTCCCAGCTTGATTCTCCAGAAATGCACAAGCAGTGAACGTGTGTCATGGTGAAGACCAGAAGGAATGACCAATAGTTCGGTGCGATGGTCAAATGTGGTGTATGAGTAAGTTGGTAATAAAAGGACTAACTCATGGATACCTAAAGTCTTCAGGCTTTTTATTTATAAACTAATGACTACTAATATTTCGCGTTAATGTGGGATATTGTCGATGGATGTTTCCCTCGCCGACAGGCTGGTTCATTCGGTATGATTCTTGTCAATGGTGGTGGCTATTGCCAATGGATAGTTGGTTTTCTTGTGATATCAGGGAGACTTGTTTTGTTATTTGATTGACTTCTTAGAGTGTTGTCAATACCTTTGGTCTTTCTGATAGCTATGTGGTCGGGTATTTTGGCATCGGGGAGACATGGTCTAGTGCCTCACCGACATGCGATACAGTTGAACATTTTGACCGAACATATTTCCTATGTGGTGTGTTCTAAACCAATGAGAGAAGTAGAATGTAAACCATGGTAGTTGAACTATTGCAACCATTCCTGTGTGGAAGATAAGCAGACCATGAACAAAATGAGATATACTCTGTAACGGATGATGATGAATAGTTTTGATGGTGGAGTGTTGTTCGATACTAAACACAGATTGATCTGAGTGGGTTCATTGTATGCATTTGAGAGAATTATGAGATTAATGTTATGTACAATATTGATTAGTGAATGTAGCTGTTGTAAATTGACATCAAAAAGTTAAGTCTGATCTCTGTATGTAATTTTCTTTACTATAATACAAAGAGGCTTTTCTCGGTGTGGTGGGTTTTTCTCCTGTAAGGGTTTTTCCACGTAAATCTGGTGTCCAATTGTGTATGTGTTCATTTCTCTTTTCTGTTATTCTTTTCAAGTGTATCTTATTGAACTGTAATTGAAAAATTTAAAGTCATATCTACATTCTTCCTTGAGGTTTTTGGCGTTAGGAGAGTTTTTCCGCACCTAAGCTTTCCTTACATAACCTCTCTCCACCCTCTTTCCACTTCTCCCAAAAACTAAAAGCTACAGAAGAAAAATGGCTTCATAACTCCCTACCAAAATGCAATTTCATTTCATTTCCTTCAAATTCCCCTTTCCCCAAATTGGAATGACCCCTATCATGTATCTACACCAAAAACATAAATTAAAAACATAAAAATATAAAAAATTAAATCCAATTGATTTCTCCATTCCACAAAAGTTGGCAATTATGTTTGACTGCTCCTCCTCTAGCTCCTAAAAAGCAAATCTCAGAAAAAGTAGACCTTGGGCACCCACCTAGACAACTCCTATTTTTAAGGATGAAATGTAGGGTGAAAAGGATGCTGCACTAATGGTACCACTCTTCTCCCACACTCATTCAATAATGTCATAGGAGTCCTAATTGGATTGACTATCAACCTCACAAGGTGAGTCAATTCACAAGGAATACCTAGGAGGGGGCTTTTTCAAAATTTAGGGACCGTTCACCACTAGGAAAATGCTTGGAAAAGACAAATAAACATTCAACTCACAAAATTTAACAATTCAAAATAAATGAAGAATGAAAATAATAAAAATATGCAATAGGGAGTTAGGAGGTATGTACCTGGGAAGTCTGGAGATTTTGTGAGGATTTTGAACATGTGAAGAAGTTGCTAAAATAGGCTAGGGAGGACAAAGAAACCTTTATTATTGTCTTAGTCCCACTATTATTTTTTGGGGTAGATGTGGAATCTTTGGATATCAAAATTGGATCTGGAAGAATTTCTGAAAAAATAGCCTTGGGAGGACTAAGACACGTTTATTGTTGGGTGCTACCACAATAGTGATTTACACTTTCTAAGAGAGATCCTATTTTTTGCTAAAATCATATTTTTAGAAAATATAATGATTTAAGCCTTGAAAATTTCCATTTAAAGGATTCCAATTGAAGAGGATTTGATCAAACCACCTTAGACCAAGCCCCCTTGGATAGAACCTCTCTTGTTTTAAACCATACCTATAACAGAGTCTCCTTTACACCTATCAAAATGTTCATAAAAAACCACTTTTGATTTACCTTTTGGGGATCAAATGAATTCATTTAAAATTTATTTTTGTAAGTATGTATTTCTTATTATAAGCTTCCAAAAGTATAATTTTAATTAAATTTAATTTGATTATTATATTTATTTTTATTTCTTGTGAATGTAGGTTTTTCACCAAAAATCAAGCTCTCTGTTTTGCACATGTGGAAACATAGAAGATTATAAATTTATTTTTGAAAAATATGAGTGCACCAGATATTGAATTCCTTGATCCAAAAAAAAAAATTGATACATACAAAAAATTTGTGTTATATGGTCCACCTATGTTTAAATTGTAATTGGTTTGACTTCAAAACTTGATTAAGGAAAAAATATTCACTAAAACACTATCTAACAAAGTGGAAGCACTAGATATTGGAGTTAGAAATCTAAATTCAAAAGAATTAGAATTTTATCATTCATAGAAGAAAATTTATGCATTATATGGTGAGTTTCACTTTTTAAAAATGTTGTTTTCTAAAAAAAACTAGTTTTCGAGGGAGGTGGAAAAGGAAGTGCAATTTGATTCCAAAAATTTTGAAAAAAATATATTTAGAATCTACAGAAAAAATGTCACGAAACACTAGTTTGCATCATCTTCAAATTCATCAGGACTTAGCCACTATAGGTGCCCGAAGGTGAATATTTAGTTAGAAAAATTTATTTCAATGTCTAGTTTGGCCAAAAATTGTAAACCACTATTGTGGAATCACCCTGTTGTCTTAGTACTGTTTGGAATTTCTAAAATTTCTGAATGGGATCCTAAGGCTTGATGTCCGCACTTCCTTCTTCTCTGATCTTAGGCTCTGAAACCTTCATATTTGTCTTGTAGGTGAGTTTTCGTGAAGATGAAAACTTTGTCATGCAACTTTACATTTCAAATGATCTTCAAGTCTTCAACCTAGAGATGCAATCAAAAATATGCAATAAGGGAAAAACTTGTTGATTGTTAGTGAATAGGGGTTTTCCTTGGTCAAACCCCTTTTTGGTAATTAAACCTTGAAATGAAATAGAATAGTGAAGGGAAATGATGAATGAACAACATGCAATGCTACAACTCACCAAACCCTTATTGTAAAGTCCACAAACTTGTGTGAAATGGCTACAATGGATATAGATCTTGAAACACTTGAATGCTTGACATATATGCACTTGAATTGCTTGCTTGAATCAAAACTCTACATCACAAATGTTAGCACAACAACACACATGATGCAAGAATATCTTTGATATGATGCTTGAATCTTGATAATAGATCCAAATAGTTGAAGAATTGCTCTTGAATGCTCTTGTGAACTCAATTATGCAATGATAAATGCTATCACAAAAGACTTGGATTAGAATGAATGAATGAACCTTGTATTTATACTTATCTATGCTTAATATCCCAAAATTACAACACACTGAGCCAACATATGAATTCATTAAATAAAGGAGGCTAAATCCCACTAGAATTTGAAATTAAATCCCAAAAATGGATCAAGGGGGACTAAGGTGCCATAGGAGGCATCTTAGTCCCAAGTCATGAAACTTGGGGCACAAACACAAAATAGGGGCCCATTTAAGATACCTCAAAATTAGGATCCATAGACCTTTGGGGGACAAAGACTCCCTAGGTGGTGTTTTAGTCCCGACCCAAAAATTAGGGACACTCTGATGAAAACATTAAATTATCATTTATGCATTGGAGAATGTTGGGATTAGCCAAAAAAAGATATAATTCATAGGGCTTGTGGATGCAAAATAGGACTGATTAAGACATAAATAAGGATAAATAAATCAAGGTGGGCCCAAACAATTGTGAAAATGCAAGGGTATGCATTTTAGTACGCTACATTTAGTCCCCACTTTAGTGAGAGGATGAACTTGCTTCAAACTCACACTAAAGTAGCCAACCACACAATCAAGAGGGTTTCCCATGTAAAAATTCCAATAAGATAGGATCTAACAATAATCAAGAGGGTGGCC
This sequence comes from Sequoia sempervirens, assembly GCA_007258455.2. Classification (NCBI taxonomy): domain Eukaryota; kingdom Viridiplantae; phylum Streptophyta; class Pinopsida; order Cupressales; family Cupressaceae; genus Sequoia; species Sequoia sempervirens. The sequence continues at coordinate 7,088 of VDFB02130009.1, forward strand.
AAGCCCCCAAGATCAAGATCTTATGGAAAACCAACATAGGAACAAAGGAATGCGCATGTGGATGATATATAAATCCATAATTAGATCACAAACATACACCATCAAAGATGGAAAAAAGTAAAAGGAAAAATGCAATGGATCAAGCTTTGGTTGGTTGTCCAATGTGGTGGACTGGGTCTAGGTTGTTTTTCCAAAAGAGGTTTACAAGTGGAACACATTGTCTACTATGCAAACAAAACACATGCTCACAAGGGCTAGTGAAGCTAGGCATCCACTAGGTGAGCCCCAATAGGTTCATATCAAAGTCGTAACCCCAATGAATATGATAAGGAAAAAAAAAGAAAAATGCACACTCACAAGGGCTAGTGAAGCTAGGTGTTCACTAGTTGAGCCCCAGGGGACCATATCAAAGCCATACCTCTATGACTTTAATAAGGTACAAAAAGAAAAATGCATGCTCACAAGGGCTAGTGAAGCTAGGTTTTCACTAGGTGAGCCCCAGGGGACCATATTAAAGCCATACCACCATGAATTTAATAAGGTACAAAAATATGATCACTAAGATAGATCAAGCTCTTGAAGGAAATCACTCCCAATGTCACCACAAAGAGGAAAAACACTTCTCATAAAATAAGAAAATCACATCAAGGAACATGAAAAAAATATGAATGAAATTGTGCCAAGAATAATTCTAATGTATGCCCCCACTTTAAAGAATTGCTAACACCATGCTGTGAGTTGTAGATGTTAAACAAGTGCAAGTCCAACTGAGATGGGGGGCTGAATCAGTTGTCACACAAATTCAAACTTAAAAATTTATCACTTATGAAATCTTCAACCACACTATTTTGTTATTAAATATGAGCATGAAAAACATATAACAAATAGAAAATCAACACTAGTCACGGAAAAACTAGTCATAGTGAGGGTTAACTACAAATATAAAGATTATAAACTGAATAAAAAGGCTCACTACCCAAAAGAGGACTCACTGTCCAAATACAAAGGTTCATTGCCTATAAAGGACTCAGTGTCCAAATACAAAGGCTCACTGCCTACAAACGACTCATTGTCTAACATGGAGGCTCACTGCCTACAGATAGAAAAGAGAACAAAAGATCCACCACAACAATTAAAGCACATTCACAAGATTATAGAAACCTTCAATTCACTACCTTTAGCACACTAAAAATCTATTATCACAACTCACTCACACACACTTTTGCTATTATGATTCGTGGCACACTTTTGTCACTTTGCATCACACTGTCATACAACTCTTCACAATTCAACTTGTTGTTATACCATTCTCAACCTTAGAAAAATTTACCAAGGTCGGCCACAAAACAACATTTCATAAATTCAAATTAGGTTAGCAACTCTAAATTCCTATAATGGAAAAGGAATAAGAGTGGACCAAATAAAATTATTTACTAGAACCATCTACACACGTTCTTAATTGAATTTTATTCCTCGAATGAAGTGTAAACACTAGGTTAGCCAAACCTAATGAATAGACAAATTATCAATGATGCACAAGAATACATCTTAGAATCTTCCAGATATATCTGTAGCAGAAATAATATACTTCAAACACTAAACTCCTTTCACTAGTCAATCTAGGTTGTGTAGGCACACACAAAAATGCTAAAACATGATTTCTGGATCACCAAACTCCAAACCTCTTTGTCAAAGCATAGGAAAGACGTTCATAATACATCTCCCAGATTCACATGATCTAAAACAATGTAGTGGAGAACTACAGAGAAAAATATTTTCCTAGTCCATAGAACACTGACTCTGTCAGTTGAACACATATATCGGTGGACACAACTTTCATGTACCATCTCACCAGAAACAAAAAAAATAGACTATATCACCATTAGATCATCATCAACACACCTTCAGATCAGCATAGGCATAGGATCAACACAAGATAAATGTGGAGCACGTACCGGAGCACATATTGAACACACTCAATGCTCTAACTTCTCTTCTTAATTAATTTTCTCAAAAGAACTTGGAAACTCATCACACCAACATATCTGCAACACCATAAAGGTAGCTCCATGTACTCACAACATCTCAACAACATCTTAGCCATACATGTATAGTCTGCAACATATTGAACAGTGTTGACAACAATGACAACATTAATGACAACACCACCAGACAAACTCATACTTGCAACAATAGACACATAAAATTGACATAGGCATGCAAGTTCTATTTCCTCCATATTTCTTCCTAACATAATTAAAATATTTAATTATGTCCTATGGTTCAAATTCAACAATTAATTAAATAATTTGTAATTATTTAATTAATTCATCTGTTTTATTCCTCATGATTATTTAAATAAATAAATTTTATTTATTTATTTAATATGTTGCTAATTTTCTAATGTCTCTCTATGATTAAATAATTTCTTAAATTTATTTAATTATATTTTTATCCATTATTTCCTCCTGATTATTTAAATAAATAAATTTTATCTATTTATTTAAATATGTCACTAATTTCAAAATGTCTTCTGATAATTAAAAAAATTCTTTAATTTATTTAATTATTTTCTACCTTGGCCTTTTCCCAATTTTAAATAAAATTATTTATTTAAAATTGTCCCACTTTCTAATTTTCTTTCTCCAAGCAAATATTTTAATTTAATTATTTATTGTCACATGGCCACACCTTTTGAATTAAATTATTTTTTAAATTCGAAATGACAACTTTCCTCCTTAAATCAAACAATTTGTAATATTATTTACTTTCCATCTCTTTCTCTCTCCATACCATTCTTATCTCCTTGTCACATGCAATCTTGTCCCTTGATTTGATTTTCTAAAATCAAATCTTGACCATTCATTTCAAGTTTCACCTTAATGTTACCCTCACCCTAATTGTGGGTTGTCATATTCAATCTCAACCATTGATCTTAGAGCATTTGTCAATCTTCAATCTTGGGCATTCATCCAAAATTGACTTTTCTATAAAATGGCAATTTTGGTCTCATTTGGACATCTACATCTCTTAACATCTTATGCACACTTTATGCTCTTGGCTTCTCAACTTCATAAGCTATTTTATGCATATTTTAGGCTTTCTTCATAGTTGCTTAGTTGCATTGTGAGGTCTTTAAATCAAATCCTTCACATTTTCTCAAGACATTGGCATAGTCACAGGTTGATCATCATAAATATGAGGGAAAACATAATATTGCAAAAAATAGAGAAGGTGCAATGGAGGTTAATCATGGAGGTTGAAGAAATTTGGTGAGATCCTTCCTTTTTTTCATGTTTTTACTCCTTTGTTCTTCATTGCTTTGCTTTTGGTTATTGTATTTATGCTCTAATCTACTAACCTAGGTTTTTCCTTAAGCTACATTGGTGAAATTGACACCAAAATCACATTTTTTGTAGATTTTAAGCATCATTTTTTTGTTTTGCAGGTATAGGTATGAAGCGCCAAATTTTGTATTTTTTGATCCACATTCATAGTGTCATGACACATTCACCTTGCGTACCGATGCATCTGCTATGTTGAGACATATTCGCTAACACGAACAATGCATCTGCTCTATCACGACACATTTTCCTTGCAATTTGACACATCTGTCTGCATATTCCAACTTTTGGCCCTGAAACACATTTGATGTGCAAAATGACACATCCACTTGGCAATTTCTAGCTTTCTGCACTGTGACACATTTGACTCCCAGAATGACACATTTTCCTTGTAAAAATATACTTTCAGTTTTATGCAAAAAAAATTAGATTTCCTTTTCTGTTAGTAGCTTAGAGGTTTTTTGGGTTACTAATATTCTTTTGCAGCATGTGGTGAGGAGTCTAACCTTGGTTTTTGCTGATTTTCTACATCACTTTTTCAATTCCTTAAAGAAAAGAAACAACAACAAACAATTTTACATTCACATTTCATTGGTTAAAATGAACATGCATACTCACTCATGGGCTTAAAATGAACACAATCTTGCATTGAAACTCATATGGTTAAAATTGACATGCATTTTCATGTCATGGGCTTAAAATGAACCTTGTTTGTCTCACATCAAGTTAAAAGTTTAAAATGAACTAAGTGTTTTAGGTGTCTTCCTCACATTACAATTTTGATAATTAAAGTAAACAAGTGTCCCCAATTTGTGTAACCCCAATTCAATAATAGAAGTATCCTCTCCCCTTGTGCACTTGTGCAATCCTGGGTGCAAGAGAAACTATTATTGAATCTAGGAATTGAGCCTTCCTTGGTGGTAAAATGTACTCACCCCAAGGTGATTCAAACTGAAAATGGAGCTCTTTAGTTGAGCTACTCCTAATTGGTATACAAAATTGAATCCTAATGGAGAACTTAGGATTACGAGTGTGGATGTGTCACACAGACAAGTGAATTCCCTAAAACCCTATTGAGCATAACCTCTTTAGGCTGGAATTCCATCTTATCATAGCTAATCTTGCCTCATGTGTGACCACTCAAATGGGAGTTTCAAACTAAAAACCTTTGTGTAGTTTCCAAAAACCCATCTATTCACTGGTGTAGCAATGGGCATTGCCAAGGCATCCATATTCTCGCAGTTATTAGTAGAGATGAAAATCCTACCAAGGGAGATTTATGGGGGCTTGAAGCTTGGTTGACCTAAGAAGTGAGTGCAATGTAAGGGGGAGCCTATGTGGCCAAGCTTCTAGATCACCCACTAAGAATAAGTGTGGCTGGTGAAACCCACATGGAATCTAGTGGATATAATCCTTGCCTAACCTAGGATTGTGCTTGTCTTCATTGTGCATGTTTTTAAACATTCAAATACAAAAAAATGTGTTTTCCAAGTGTTTTCTGAGACATTGAACAAATAAACACCTTTCTTAAACCTAGAAACACTCATTCAAACTCAAACAATTCTGAAAATGTGCCAAAATTGCAAACAAATTAGACCTTTATTCAACCTGCAACACATTTTCTATCCTCTGCAACACATTCGCTATACTGAACCACATTTGAGACTTTCTATGCCATAATTGCTTTGCTAAAACACATTTGTTGCCTTCTACAACACATTCAACTTGTCTGAACTGCATTTGATTTCTAGAACAATGCAACTGCTTTCTTGTGCTACATTTGTGACCTATAACAACACATTCACTGAACCTAAGACATATTTGACATTCTGCAATGCATCTATGACCTGAAACAATGCAATTGCATGTCACTAAGAATTTTTTTTTATTGTCAAAAACCTGAGTCCAAACATTTTTAGGCTATTGTCAAACATCTTTTTCCAGTGGCCTCTGTTAAAAACTAGACAAGGAATTACTCAAGACCTTCATTATTTGCATCTTTTAGCTTGCATTCTCCCATAGGTCCATCCTTGAAAATTTTTAGTTGCATCCTAAGAGTCCATCATCATCATTTTTAACAATAAACCAACCTTTAGGTTAGAGACTTTGGAATAGGAGAACTTACCATACCTTGCAAAATATTTTCCTTCAAGAGTAGGTTATCATTGGACTTATTCAAAACCATTTCTTTTAGTCATTTTCCTTTTGTGAGACCTTTCCAACTCAAAAGTCTAGTTAGGAAACCTCAATTTTCCACCTTGTCATTTTCATTTAGTCACACCAACAAGTCCTTTGACAATCCCAAATTGAGACATAGACCAAGCTTTGATTGGCTGAGTAACATTTTCTAAAAATCTATCAAAACCACCTTGACCTTTTCATTTGCATACCTTAGAGCATATTTTAGTCATTTTAGTCCCCATTTTGCATACCTTATTCCGAAAAATTCAAAAAAAAAAGCAGTGTCATACCTTTCATCTTAGTCTTCATTGTCCTTTTGGAATTTGACATTTCCTTTAGACAACAGTGTCATATTGCATCTCTTATTTCTAAAAACCCAAAAATATAGTTGCATTTGCATCCCTTATTAAAAAAAAATCCAAAAAATATAGTTTCATATCATTCCCATTTGTAGACTTACTTTTCATTTTCTTCTTCCTCATTTGAACAAAATCCTTATATGGTTGAGACTAGGCTCCAAAGGAAAAGAAGACAAATGGATTCTTTTGGGAAAGATACCAAGCCCTATAACTTTTCCAATGACATGAATCAAGACATAGACATGGGGGAACCTTTCATCAATCCTTTCAATGACATGAACATGCCATCTTCCTCACGCAACCCCTTTGAACCATTTATACATAGAGATGAAAATGGACATGCATTTTTGGAGGATTTAGAAGCTGTGACACAAAATCCTGATGTGGCATCCTTTGTGGAAGAATTAGTCTTGCAAGATTTAGACAGATATCTAGCCATGCTTTTACACCAAGGGGCCAAATTTCCACAAGGGTTTGACATTAACACCTTAAGGGTAGCCTCTCCTAATCATGATGCAAACAATAATACAAACAATACTTCCAACACTAGTCAACCTCAACACGATGCAAACAATACCTTCATTGGTGCCACCACAAAAAGTGCCACAAATACCATCAATGCTACCTCTAATGGAACCTCTAATCAGAATAATTCCAACACAATCAACACAACATCCATTGGAGGAAGATAACAATCAACTTGTTATTTGGAGCTTCATCTAGTTCCATGGGAGCAACATCTTCAAATCCTTTAATTGGGTCTTCAAATAATGCCATGGGAACAAATTCATTTAACCCATTTGGGAGAAACAAATGATAGATTTCCATTCCAAGATCCCAACAAAATGTCAATACTTCATCACAATTCAATACCAATACCAATATTCCCCAAAGGAAAAACACCAACATTCTCCATGGACACATATACCAATTTGGACAAGGAAATTAGATTACACAACACATGAATTCATTTGGACACCAAAACATTCAAGGTCAACACATTTCACAAATATCAACTAATACTGCTAGAGTGCACATTCCCACATACGCATCACACATCCATACCCAACAACACATCCCTAATCAAAAAACACAATACCAAAAACCTCCAAATCAAAACACATCATACATTTCACAACAACACATCCCACAACAATATCATAACACATCTTCACAAGCGGGAACTCATGGAATACCTATCACTAGCATGTGTGATGCTACGAACAACCCCATAATTGATGCACTCACAACTCAAATTGCTACCTTGCAAAAATAGATGGATAACATGCAAATGCAATAGAAAAAGAGTCACACATCATATGACCTATGTCCATACCCTTTTGACACGAGTCTACGCATGCCACAATTCCCTCCTAGATACATGTGGTGCCAATTTTTACTAAATATAAGGGAAAAAAATCCCCTTGAACACATTCGAGAATTCGTGACCAATTTCCTAGACATCACCTATGAACATACTTATTTGATGAGACTCATCCCTAGGAGTCTTACAAATCCCACACTAGAATGGTTTTCCACCTTGCCTAAGGGAATAAAATCATGGGAGGAACTTCTAGACATATTTGTGTGAAATTATGCCTATAACATTGACACTGATATCTCCATTACCAATTTATGTGCACTTACTCAAGAGGAAACTAGTCAGACCTTTATCCCATTCTTCCAAAGATAGAGAAGTTTATCAAGTCATTGCCATAGCAAGATACCAGAAAAAGAAAAAGTAGAGATATTTTTCCAAAACCTCCTGGTCCCATTGAAATATAATTTGCAAGTTCATTGTTGCACCACTTTCATAGACCTAGTTAAAATAGGATTTCAACTCGAAAAGGCCCTTATTGCTAAAGGTGAACTCAAATATGGTAACAAGAACATGAGCAAAAACCCACTTTCTGATAAAAATAAATATTGGGTCAAGAATAAACACATCACTAATGATAGCATTGTTGATGCTAAGGAAATAAACACAATAGGTCTTGTACTCACTCTCAAAGGAGCTCAACCATAAAATGCACCATTAATGAAACTAAAACCTATTGCAAATTCCATACAAAATAATCAAAACAATCCAAACAATCAAGGCCAAGGGAAACCATGTCAAACCAGGGAATTTCCAAAGAGACATACATACATTGCCTTGGGTGAACCAATTGTAGAGGTCCTTAAGAAGCTTCTCCAAAATGGTGTCATCACATTATAGGACCCCAAGCCATATGACCCAAGACAATTCAACCCATCTTGGTGGGATGACAATGCATTGTGTGATTACCACCACGCTAAAGGGCATAAAACCTCCTCTTGTTGACAATTAAGAAATCTTGTACAAGATCTCATTGAAAATCACACCATTCAATTAGGAGGACAAAAATTTGCTTCAAACGTGGACCATACAATTAATTAAAACCCACTATAGGACCATGGTTCAAGTAATCCCTCTACATCAGGTCCAAAAACTAGTAATGACTGAGCCAATTACACTCGCACTACCCTTTTGTATTCTAGTGGACCTATTATTAATCATCTTCGAGCTGCCGATGAATATGTCAATAAAATTACCATAAAGAAAACACTTGAGTGTAATGTCACTACCCATGGAGGCAAGGTCACCATAGCTAGTCCTCATCTTCCTAGATAGCCAAAGAGCACAATGCATGTTCCATCAACCAAACAGTCACAATCAGGCCCATCTGCCAAATAATCACAACCTAAGGGACAACTCAATCTCATTGACCAATTAGGAAAAACACCTACTCAAATCCCTATACTTGAAATGCTATGCATTTCCCCTACACACAAGGCCATACCTGAAAAAACTTTACAAAAGTATTCCATCTCTCATGACATTGATGTCAACCAATTTGAATCCATGATGGGATACCTAACCACTCCCCATCACATAACATTTTTAGACCAAGACTATTCATCACTGAAACCCTCTCACAATGATGCACTACATATTGATGTATTTATCCATAAACATAAGGTCAAATGAGTCTTAGTCGATGGGAGAGTAGGATTGAACATATGCTCCCTAAAACTAGTTAAATCTCTAGGCTTCTTTGATGCTTGTGTAGACGCTACCAAGAGCATTGTTATAAAGGCGTATGATGATGAGGAATGCTCCTCTCGAAGTTATCACACTTCCTATCCAATTTGGGCCAGTTATTGTGGATACATGTCAAGTCCTGAATCTTGAGCTACCGTATAACATCTTGCTTGGTTGACCTTGGATCCACACCTTAAAATTTGTTCTATCCACTTACCATCAATGATTGAAATTTCCTTTTGATGGCACCGAAATCACCATACATGGAGACCCCAATCCTTTCCAGTATTGCACCAATCTAAGGGGTATTTTAGAGCATCAAGTTCCAATTAACTGATAAGCTTCGACATCCTCTTCTTCCAAATACATCCATCCATCCACACCTATCAAATCATCCACATCCACTCCTTCATCTTCCATGACACCATCTCCCTCTATCCCAAAGGATAATCCTAATATCAAGATCTAGGACCATGGCTGCGGAGAATATAAATTGAATATGACCTACTACATCACTAAAATACCCAAGTCTCTAAAGGCTTAAGGCCGACCTTGTTTCATAATAGAGCCTAAAGATATTTTTAAAGTTCCTCCAACATAGATTTTAATAAAATGGGGAGGGATGAACAAACAAGACATTGAAGACATATCAACTTGGATTTACAAGGAACCAGAAGACCGATCCCCATTACCAGTCCAAATATATGGAAAAGGCTATGACTTGGTGAAGGTACAAGGCTATGATGGAACTAGTGGCCTTGTTAAAAATAAAACTGGAATGCAAGAACCTATAATTCCTTGTCGAAGACCAAATATTTTTGGGTTAGGGTTTGGGCTACCCAAAAATTGATGATCAATGTACTAATGTACTTTCAGCTGAAAGCATGAATGTTTCTAAAAATTTCGAGACTATCAAAGATTCCCCTACCAAAACTAACATGAATGGGAATTTGGTTCCCAATGATCCCTGAGTGATTAGTGCCTTGATGAAATGCTTTTGGAACCTAGTGAACTTTCCTTTGATGAACAATTTATACAGATGTTCAAATTAAACCTTCCTAAAGACACTCCCAAAGTCCCATTGAAAAGAGAAGAATGGGTAGTACTCTTTTGGCCTCACAATGCTGATAAACTTGCACTATCATTTGACTATCATTTTGACACACTTATCTGGCCATTTGAATCTAATGACCATCATTTGGATTCATTTAACTCACCACATCACACTACCGATCATGATTCCAATCCATTTGTCCCCCATTTTTCCAATGAGTCTAACTTGTCTGAGTCAAGTGTAGAAGAATACTTAATAGAATTCGAATGGGAGATGGAAGGCGACAATTTCATCTTCACCCTTTCCAAATCCGTCTGCATGCTTTTCAAAAAAATACTACATCCTATTAATTATTTATTCTAAGTTGATTTATGGTAAGTTGTAATGATTTTAATCAATTGATTGCATGGAAAGTGTACACATATATGGTTTTCTTTCAAAAATTGAATCCAATTATCATCTTTTGAAAATTCCCTTGAATATGTAATGAGTTTTGAATTCCAATGGTAATTTGAAATCTCACATCACAAATATGATGCATGTGATGAATATTAAGAGAATATGTTGACTTGACTTGTTCATCCCTCTGTTTTAGACTTATCAAGTTAATGTGAATTTCTTCATATCTTTTATTCATCTAAGGGAAATTTGGGTCATTCTAAAGTTTTTAAAAAAATGAGTAGGTAAGGGGAGAGGCTTCAAACTTGAGAGCCATGATAGAGGTCTATATAACACTCATTTCTTGTACAAATCATAGAAGTAGCCAAAGATAATAGAAGAGGAATAATTTGAATAAAGGAATATTTTTTCTGTGCCTTACTTAACATAAGATTATATCATGTAGAATGATTGTATTCTTTTCTCTTGTTTAAATGATATAATGCTTCATGTTTGGTTAGGTGAGCTAGTGAATTTTTAATTATAATTTTATATATCATTATAATGATAGTACACGTCATATTATTATGGTAAAATTTTTATATTCATGCAATTTATCATTTATTTTTGTTTCTATTATGGGATAATGTATTAATACAAATACATATCAACAAATGGTGCAATCTTATGTGAATTTGGGTTCATTCCTGCAACTATATCTATCCCAATTCACCCCTTATATCTATATACATACATTTTGATATATTTTCCCATGTTATACATTAATTATGCCCAATTACACACCTATCCCAATACATCTATTTCCTAAAAAAATCTAATTATTTTCCTATCCCATGTCATTTTTCTAGATGAAAATTTAACCCAATATTCATAGACTTGACCAGGATTTAAAATCCCAATTCAAATCTAGTGGCTCCAACATCTTCTATTGGTCATTGTAAGTTAACTAAATGCATATCTGCACAATTTGATGTTATTTTCTTATATTTAAAGTAAATCATTTGAATCTTCTCATATCCTCTCATATTCACTCATTATTTTTCATATTAGAAGAATTCAAGTAATTAATAAAAAAAAACATTAGATGGTGTATTAAAGGAGTAACAATTATGCATGCATCATTATAGGGTTCCTACAAGTTGAGTTTGATTTCTTGCACACATTTCTCAGGTTGACTAAGGTGTACATGTGTCAAAGAACAAACCCATGTCACACTTTTTGCCAAAAAAATAGTTTCTATCAAACCATTTTTGAGCAAAATGTGATTGATCAAATAGGTTTCAATCAAAACTAGGTGGCATCAATGTGGAGTATGTGTAGAATGAAGCATTCAACAAAATACATTTCTCCCAAAAAATATTTAGTTAAAAATGTTTTAGGTACAACCTATTCGACTAAATACATATATAATTTTTTTAAAAACACCTAAAATCTACATATATAAAAAAAAATTAAAATAGGTTGAGGTATTTTTCTTAGAACTTTCTCACTTGAAGTTCTTTCGAATGAAACCCTAGTGATGCACAAGCCTCCAAACACTTCCACCATGTATGTTTAAAAAAATTTGTGTATTTTTGTTTTTATTTATGTTTGTATGTGTGTATTTATGTATGTTTGTATATGTATATTTATGTAGATGAAGAAAATGATATTATACAAGGAAATTCCTTAACCCTAAATTTTTCAATCTATAAACCCTACACATAAAAGATTAAAAAATTATAATAAGAATTCTCTCACTCAAAGGATCTCATACTTACCCATAACATCAGCCCCATCCCCTCACTCAAAGGATCTCATACTGACCTTATTGATTTATCATTTGATATCTTTAGTGGTTCTTCTAGTGAGTAAAATATCAATGATCCCTATGGTGATGATCCACATTATAAATATTATCTACCATTTATTTTACCTACCTCTTCCTATTCTTTTTTATCTAAGGCCTCCATTTATGATATCAACTTAGAAGATTTTATTGTATATTACCTATTTACCACACATCCCCTTATCATATCCCTCCATCACCTAAGCTTTCCCCTTTTCATATAGATCCATTTCATCCCTTCCTAAAACCATTATCTTTAATTTCTATCATTATCATATCTCATTTTTCCCTCCATATGAATTGCCACCTTATCCTTCTACTTCCTATGTTGACATAAAATGTCCCCCATGTCACTTTCCATTTCCTTCATCCATTATGTCTTAGCTTTCAAATAGCCAAAAATTTAAAACATCCTTAAAAAATGGAATGCACTCCCATCTCTATCATGATGTTGAAAATCATCCTCAATGTGATGTTTATCCACCTACTCATTATTAGAAATATATATACCAAGATTAATTAGCTATAATTACAATTAGAGAGCCTCAATTCCCCCCCATTCAACTCCTTTATGGAAAATGCCACTCCTTTCATCATCCATCCATTGAAAATGATATTATAGGAGACATTCAACAGAGTGATTCACCTCCAAAGTGACTTGGTGGAGTTTTGAGTGGACTAGTTGGTGCCCATAGATTATACCAATTAATCTAGCCTATCTATTGCATGGCATGGGGCTATAACTTCCAAACATGTAAAATATGGGTAACATAGTCTATGTGTAAGTAGTGATATACATTTCAAAAAAATTGATTGTTCTTAGCCTTGGGTTTAGCAAATTGTCATTCAATGCAAAATTTATATACATATGATTTTATTTGAATAAATGTATCCACCTATCATCTTTGGATATTTCCTTGATTACAAATAAGTAGTTAGATCAATTGAGTTGACTTGTACATCCCTCATTTTTAGAGTTATCAATTTAATATGACTTATCCACCTTCTATGTTTTTCATATTTCCTTTTATGAAATGATTTTTGAAGTTGAATGACAACTAGGGGAGAGGGGCCTATAGTGGAGCACCCTAACTTCACGTTTCTCAAAATCCTATGTGTAAATTTCAAATCACTCCCAATTTTGTACAATAGTTTATTTGGAAACTCACATGCTTCTATATTTCATTTTAGGGCTGCATCATCAAATATGATGCCACATCATCATTATTTTTCTTGAGGTATCCAAAAAGACCCGAAAAAAATTTGAGACTGATAGTGGTGCACTTAGACATGTTTTATTGGTGTGCTAATGTGGCATCACATGATTATTCAGTTTGTGTACTTTATGGATAAAAAGTGTTTTGTAATTGGATATTAAGGTGCTACACTATGAGACTCACTAATGAATACTTCTATCCCCACTATTCAACCCCACTCCACTATAGGCCCATCTCCCTTAGACTTATGAAAGCTCATGTGACAAAAGAGAGCATTGAATAAGACAACCTTGAATAAGACAGCCTTGAATAAGATGGATTTGAATAAGACAGTGTCAAATGAGATATTTTAGACAAGAGAGACACAACGGAGGTCTATATAACACTCTTTTCTTATACAATTTACACAAGTAGCCAAAGCTAAGAGCAGCAGAATAGTTTGAGTAGAGGCAAAGTTTTCTTATGGCTTGGCCAAGGTAAGCTTTTATCACATAATGCTTTTATGTTTTTTTCTTGCTTTCTGCTTATTCCATGGCAATGGTGGACTAATTTACGTAGTTTAATGTATGCATATTTTTAAAGTTGATTTATTAACTTGAGTTGGCTTTGTCAGTGTAAGATTGTATCATAGAATTTTTTTATTCGTTTTTATTGATTTTTACTTGTATAGTGATGTTTATGGATTTAGTTTTATCTGTCTGATGATTTGAGTGGGTATGGTATACGATGAGGAGATTTGAAGGAAAAGTGGCAATAGTGATAGGTGGATCAAATGGCATAGCTATAGCCACGACAAGGAAATTTGTGGCAGAAGGTACTTATGTGTACATTGTTAACAATGATGAAGAGGCAGGGCTTCAATTTTTCTAAGAGCTCCATGAAAGTTCTTCATTTGTGAATTGTAATGTGGCAATAGAGAGCCATGTGAAAGGGGTTGTAGATCAATCAATGGAGGAGAAGGGGTGTCTTGACATCATGGTGAAAAATGCGGCTATGATGCACGCTCATGGGAATGCCACTGCAAAGGTTCCACTAGACACTTGGGAGAGAATGATGGCAGTGAATTTGACAAGGCCTATGTTAGGCATGAAGCACACTACGAGGGTCATGATTCCACACAACTCTAGTTACATACTCTTCAGTAGCAGTGTGTTGGTACTTCTTAAGACTAATAACGGGTCTCATGGTTACATGGCTTCCAAGAATTCTCTATTGTGAAAAAGATGATGGAGGAGTGGCTTCATAAGGCATCTAATGGGAAATTTCCTAAGGAGGTCCTTGAGGATGAGTTTGAGAGGAACACTACTAATGGAAGGAAGCTTATTGTTGATGATGTGGCCAATGCTTTCTTGTTTCTATCATCTGACGAGGCTTCATACATCAATGGCCACAACCTTATATTTGATGGGGGTTATTCTCTTCATGGGTGAGATATTGCATCCTTAAAAGAACCACTTGATGATTAGAGAGTTGTAACATTGGAGTTATATTTTTTAGTTAGATCCTTCTTAAGAACTTATACTTGGGTATGTGCAGGATCATCATGGATAAAATAGGCCCTTAAGTGGCAAAAAATTCAGAAAAATCAGAGTTAGGGAACTTGACGTAAAAATTTCAATAAGATATCTATATTATTTCAAAAATATGTAAGAATAGAATCCATAGAAAATTGAATTTAGTTTCTAAAATAATAGGTTTATTTTAAAAAAACAAAAATCTATTTGGTGAAGACTTGAAATTTCAATGCAGTAGTACTTAAATTTCAGGGAAAAAATAAGAAGTAGGTGTCTATCTAACCACCTTAACCACAATAAAATTATAGTATCTTTTTATAATATTTTATACATAAGTAGAGGACTCGTGTCTGGATGTGATGCATATTTTTTTGTATTTTTTTTCCAAGTAAATAATTAATTATGAATTTTCTATTACAAATTTTAAAAATATAAAAACTTGTATGTCTGACCACCTTAACTTGGTCAAAACTTCATGAAATTCAATTTTTCTTTTTTTAATCCTATAGTATGTGAAGCATAGAATTTGATGCATGTTTTGGATTCTAAAAATGTGATATCGTTTGAAAGCTATAGATTTTCTTCAATCAACCTATCAATCAATACTTTAGTCGTAATTCAAATAGAAAATGAATAATAATTATTTGTTAAATTCAAAGTAAAGCATAATTTATATTGGTGGAAATCTGAGAATCTCCTTTAAAAACCCTTTTCATTTCACCAATTTTGGGTAAAAATAATTTCGTTAGCCACATACCCTACAAATACCCATCATATTGCCACTTTTTGACCCATCATTATATTGCACATACCCATTTGTTGGAATATACACTCCAACATAACTATTAATTGTTAATATAAGTCATAAAAAAGTGCAAATATTTTGTTTATGTGTCATCAGATAATGTTTAGGTGTCCATTATGTTTAGTTAAGTTCAATTTTTTATCACTAGATGTCAAGTTTGCTGTTGAACAACTTAGTTAGCTTGATCATAATTAGCATGATTATAGGAAGTTTGTTGAGTTTCTGCAACTATAAAATATGTATTGTTGTTGATTAATATGAGTGAATGAGTTTATTATCTAAACTAAATTCTTTTTATTTTTTGATCCAGGTAAATTTTGACAAGAACCTTAAAATCGTTAAACTTGCTAACTTTTAGATTTGTGCCTTTGAAAATAAATCCACATATAATGTAAATAGTAATTAAAAAATGAACATAATAATCAGTCAAGAATGAGGGTATGTTACACACTCATGGTAATTCCATCACTCAAGTCCCACTCCACACTTGGGAAAGAGTGATGGCAGTGAATGTGAGAAAGTCTTTGTTAGTGATGAAGCACACTGCCAGGGTCATGATTTCACGCAACTTTGGTTCCATACTCTTCAAATGCAATGTGTTGGAACTTCTTAAGACTGATAATGAGTCTCATGGTTGCATGGCTTCCAAGAATTCTCTATTGGGGTTCATAAGGATCAGTGTAGTGGAGATGGAAAAGATAGGAATACATGTCAATGCTATGTTATCCTTTGGGATTGTGAAAAAGATGATTGAGGAGTGGTTTGATGAGGTGTCTAATGGGGCATTTACTAAGTATTTCCTTGTGTATGAGATACATAGGAATGCTACCAATGGAAGGAAGCTTAATTTTGATGATGTGGCCAATGCTTTCTTGTTTCTAGCATTTGATGAGGCTTCCTACATCAATGGCCACAACCTTATAGTTGATGAGGGTTATTTTGTTCATGGGTGAGATATTGTGTCCTTTAAAGATCCACCTCACAATTTGAGAGTTGTAACATTGCCAATAATGAGTTTCATTTTCAATAAAAAAAGGATGGAGTCTTTTTCAAAAATTGCACTTTATTCTTAATAAAAAAATTAAAAAATCAATACAATAATATTTTAACTATGTCTTCATTTGGTACGATTAATTTAGAATCATCAATATGATGTGGTCTACTCAACTCTATGATTAGGAGTTAGGATCCTTCATATATTCTTATGTTGCAATAGTTAAAAATGCATGTTACAACATGAATAGTAATTATGTGATTTAAAAAAAAGTGAATTTATGGTTCTAGGGATTTTAGACATGGTAAATTGAATCCTAGGTACATTAGAATATATTGATTTAAATCATTTTATAACAACTCATAAAATGAAGGTGCTATGACATGTTTATTGTTCAACCTTCTTGGATTCGAAATGCTATAGTTTTTAATCTTTACTACTTTTACTTTATCAGAATGTTGTGAACTTGGTTTCAATTCCATTTTGAATATTAGGCTTGTAGGATATCCTTACATCTACTTCAAACCAAAAAATAGAGTCTTCATAGGCTGTGTTGTATAAAATAGGGCATTCTAGTAGTTCAAAATTATGTGTTTTACTAAAGATGATTTAATTGATGAAAGAGATGATATTATGATCACTAGGAGAAACCTCCAAATTTTTAGAGTTTCTAGTGTACTTGAGCTCCCAAGATCACTTGCAAGACCAAATATTACCTTTTATAATAGAATGCAACAAGAGAAATAATTGCTTGATTATGGTGCAAAATGAATTATGATCTATGAGATATATATCTAGAAATATACACATGAGGTCTTACTTATAAAGACAACATTGAGAGACAAGAGAATTATATTGTGACCAGGGTATTAATCCTATATCATGAGACAACTAAATATAAGATCTAATGTGTACTAAAAACTTCTAAAGAGAAAAATCAACATGTAAACATGTGTGAATAGGATTTAACTAATGAATAGTTAGATATTTTTCTTTGTTCACACTACAAAAGGGAAATTGAAAAGGTAATACTCCTATTCACACAAAAACACCCCCTTAACTACAACTTAGGGAGAAGTAAATCAATGCAAAGAATGCAAAGATGCATCAGTGATAACTTTAAGAAACCCCCCATAAATATATATAAAATACTAGCTATTTTTTAATTTTTTTTGGGAAAAAATATTAATTTCTATTGGCAAATCTTTCATTCTAAAAACTATATTGTTAATTTTTTTTATATCATAATAAATTCTTATGGGAAATTAGGGGCTTGAGAGGTGGAAACAATCAATGAATTTCAGGGTTAGTGCTTCTTACAAGGGTTAAGGGGGTAGTTCTCCCTCATGGGGTCAAGGGAAACACCATTGCAAGGGTTGAGGGGGAAGAACCTCCTAAATGCCTCTTGAATATAATATTTAACCTCTTCTTAACTAGGAACTCTCTTTGGGTATAGTAGCAACAATCATGGCTTATTTATCTCCATGATTTTATTTGAAGAACGTGACCTGGTCTTCAAGTTTGAAAATCTCATGAAAAATGCTTAGAGAAATACCAATTTCTTGAACTTGATTTATTATTTTTCTTGGAATCCTTGTAAAATATCTTGCATAATAATAAGTCCTCATACTTCTAAGAAGAGTCTTGATGATTCTTTTGAATAGTTACAACTACCATTTGACACTTGCAAGATAATAAGAGTCTACTAACTACCAAAAATTGACTATGTTTGAAATGTATATTGTCTTACACTACTACATGTGTGACTTTAATCCCATTTGGAATTGGGAATGTAGATAGTCCTTGGGTAAATGATGCCCCTATGACCCAATTCTATAAAGAAGGGTTTAGAAGTGTAGTGTAGAAAATTGTATGTACCTTTACAATTTCACACTATGTTTGAATCCCCTTAATTAATTGTGCTTAATTAATCCTCTATTTGACTAAATTATGCATCCCAATGCCTTATTATTCCCATTTTTTGAATGGGAAACTTATAGTAAACAATTTCCAACATTAATTAAAACACCTAGGAAATTGAGTGTCTTGGACTTAGGTCATAGGATCCATTCGCCCAAGGGTGAATGGGTCCCCTTTAAATGCCAAAACTCAATTTTTAATTTGTTTCTTGCAACATTTTAATGAATCAAATTCAAGTTTTGAATGTAAGATTTTGGAATCTATTTTTTGGGAAAATAGATAAACACCTATAAATACATAATTATTTTATCATTTCAAAACATCTAGCATTAAGGAAAATTTCACAAGATAAAATATTATTGTCAAGAGTCCTGAAGAGTAGATTTATCAGTCATCTATAGAAGCAATCAAGATCATATCATCATGTCAAAGTTATGTGTGTTCATATCATGTTTTGGAGCTAACTTTGTGATGTAGGTTTCAAGCATTCAAGCATCAAATCAAGAAATCATTCAAGTCAATTCATACAATATCTCAGCCTTAGAGTGATATATTTTACTTTTTTCCTCTAAGGGGAACCATTAATGGTTTGGTGAGTTGTAACAAGCAAGTGTTCATTCATCAATTCCTTCATTTTTTCATTATTTCATTATCAATGTTTAATTACCAAACATTGGTTTTGACTAAGGAAAACCTCCATTCACCCAAAAACATTTTTTCTGCTTCTCTTTGTATGTGAAAATTTATAGGTGGAGAAGAACTAAAAGTTTATCAAAGGACCATTTTTGCAAAGTTTCATTTGTTGCATTCATTGTCGTCAAGCTATGGAAACTCACTTGTAGATTTTATTTTTGACTTTCCAATAGTCAAACCTGGAGAAATCAAAAGCTTATATTTGAGATCAAAAGACTGTAAAAAGTATTTTTGGAAACCCTACCTAGGAACCATTCACCCTAGGGAAAACTAGTCCTACTACAAGCCTTGAAACCCACTTTTTATCATAGGTGCACCCTATCAGGCCCTTCTCAAATCTGCTTGCAAATTATCGTTTCCATTTCTATTATCATAGAATTATGCATTTCAACTATTGGGTCGTATAATTAATTTAGAACAAGTAAAAAAATTTAAAGAATTTCCCAATATGGCCAATTAGTTATTTTTATCATAAGAAAATAATAGATCCCAAAATAGGGTTGGTTCACCTTAAGGTTGAAAGTCAATCCTATTCCTTTGAGATTTATTTTTCTAAGGAAATCGAGGGAAAAGGGTGTTTGAATCCTGGGAATTTCATCACTCCACATTGATTGAATTGATTCTCCCTCTTCCCACCATTTCAAGAGGATAACTCCAAATTTTGGGATTTTTCCTAAAATTTATTATCTCTTCCTCCTTAGTATACTTCACCTTGAAACTAAGAATTATAGCAGATGGTTGTGAACTCATCTCCATATTTATATGTTCCATCTATATAGGTCTAAGAAAATGAAAGACAACTCATTTCCATCAAGCCTATATATTATGAGGCTTGGGGTGTTTGGCTTTCCAAAATCTACTCCAATATTAAATGAACTTGTATTCATTGTTATTATGGTTGTCTTGACATGAATGTGGGAGAATGCATCTAAGCTAAAACAATCAATTTATGGGTATTAAGCCCCATGGCTTGGTGTATTAGCTCCATGATATTTATATAATTTATAGTTATCCCCTATGCATTAGGCAGGTCTATTCTTCCAAGAAATAAGGGTGGAAAAACTTGGCCATGATTTAGTTATGAAGGAGTTTCATATTTAGCTATGGAGGAGTTATCAAAACCTACCAACTTGTATTTAATGGTGATGTTGATTTAAACAATTATTATTTATGTACTTGTGAGCAACCCCTGTAGGTTTGTCTGCTTTTAATACACACTTAGATCTATGTTGAGATTAGGATTGAATTCCCATGGGTGGAATTTTCCAACTACAAGGGTAAGTATGACATATATGGTTGGAATTTTATTTAATATTATATGTGGATGTAATCATGTTTATTAAACAACATGTTTCCAAATAATAACTAAATGAAGTAAATGGGATTTTATTCCTTATGAGTTTACATGGATTTTTAAATATATTTGGATAGAGGCCATCTTATATGGTTTCAATGTGTTACATATGTGTTGGTAAATTGACCCACATGTATAAAATAATTGAATAGTTTACAAGATCTCTTTCAAGTAATATAACTAGATTAATTTGCTAGGGTATAAAACCTTGGAAAATATTTTTTAGATCCATCACTTGGTACTTCTAATGTCATGATGTTGAATTGAGATCTATATAGGAGTTGAATTCTTAGCATTGGAACTAGGTTTGAGTAAGGGTGATCACCAAGTTTTAAAACATGTTACTTGATTATAGATAGCCTTATTTTTTCTCTAGTGTGACAAGAGTCAAGGAGTGTGCTATATTGAAATAAGTATCCAACCATATTCTCGGGTCATTTAGTTGTCACTAGTAGCATGCAAGTGATAGATTCCAAGAGCTACCTAATTTCATAAGGTCATTTGACTTTCACCAGTAGCATGCAAGTGATAGATGCTAGGAGTTGCTTGATTTTATAGGGTTAAATGGGTTTTTATAGTACAACATGCAAGTGATGGAGGCCAAGATCTACCCATCTCAAGAGTTTATTCTTTAGATTGGTGTATCAAAGGAATTGTGTGTTTTCTATACGGTGTTTGGCTCATGTAGGATTTTTTAGTTTGATTATTTATTTAATCTTTGTGATTGATAGTATAGGTGCTATCCTTGGGTCTATGGTATAACCATAAGACATCTTGACTATGCAACATAATTGTGGCTTTTTGACCTAGATGATTAATGGGTTATGGAAATCTTATTATTAGCCTTAGTTATTATGAGCATTATTATACTTATGTCCTTTCTAGTGAGGATATCGAGTAGTATGGGATGCTTGATTATCATTATAGATGGTAGAGGATTGGTGAGAAAATAGGGCCCACAATGTAGAATGGAATGCACTGACATTCCTTTTTGAGATGAGATCTATGTATAGGCTTCTATGTTAGTGAGCCAAGTAGTGGGATGATGCATACAAAATGTTGCACCCACTTTCATTCTATCAATTGGTCTCTATGTGGAAATGTAATGTATGTGTAGATCATTCAAATTGGGTATATGTGATGTACACTTGAACTAGTTTCTATTGTACTTGTGATGAGCATATGATCTATTCATTGGTGTACATACATGATGTTTGTATGAACTATTCATTGTTGTACATGTAATGTATGCATGAGTTAGCCACCTTGTGTATAATTGATGTATGATCAAGTTAATCATTGTGTGTGCTTTATATTTTGGAATGATATTTACCCTATGTGGTTGTGTATGTGTTTGTACACTACTGATTGGTATGAAACAAAATCTTGATCAAAATGTGTTGTTATCATTCTATTGTAACATGGCTAATCTTGCAAGCTTATGCTTAATGAATAGTAATGTTTTAAATTGAGATTCAAGAAGCCCAATGCCTCTAGAGTAATTGTTGGGAAAAAAATTTCATCTCAAAGAAACCTCCAAGAACAGTAGTGCCTTCAGTAACTTTAATTTCAAATAGATTGCCTCAAAAACACGTATAACTATGTCACAAAGCAGACTCATACATAGTTGATTTCCCACATTAATCCTTCTAAGAGAAGCACATGTAAATTTAGTTTAAACAACTTGCATAAATAGGTTCAACAAATAGAACCATTAAACATGAAAGATGGTACATAACATAAGAACACATAGATTTATGCGAGGAAAACCCTTTCAGGTAAAAAACCCCACACTCCAAAAGATTTGAGCCATTGTATTATCCAACAACAAATAGAGTTACAATACAATCTCAGGCTCATAGCCTTTTTCATAGAGATTACTCCTTGTTTCATTCTGGAGACAAATTGGCAACAACCCTGTTTTGTTTCCCTCTCTCCTTTTTACATTTTCTTGACCAACCTCTTAGTCCATACAACCTTTACACTATTACAATACTCTCACACAATATACAGTGTAGATTAACACGAGAGATCAACCAAGACACTTAATATGGAGAGATTTTGGCAGCATAATCCTATCTCGATCTTCCTCTCACACATTGTACTGCAAAACGTCCAATGTATATACATTCATCTTCAATAGACAGGAAACGGTTCAAATTTTGTAGATCAGTTCGTATTCCAACAGTCAAACCAACTTTCAATTGCTCTAACTTCTCCAACTCACTCATTATCCTCCAATGAACATCAT
>VDFB02130010.1:0-21201 GCA_007258455.2 Sequoia sempervirens
GTAGGGTGTGGTTAAAACGACGTTTATCCATGAGTATCCGCAGTTGGAGAATGCACTGAAATTTATTATCGACCTAAGGTTATAATACAAGAGCCCGGACTCTTTTTCAACTAAGGCCTTAAACTTCTGAAATACATTAAAAACCTCTGATTTCTGTTTAAGAAAGTACACCCACATTTTCCTACTATAGTCATCAACAAAAAGTAGAAAGTATTTGCAACCAGTTACAGAAGAAATAGACATAGGGCCACAAATATCAGCATGAACTAATTGAAGTACCTTAGAAGCCCGCCAAGAGTCGCCATCCTTAAACGGTGTGCGATGCTGCTTCCCAGCCTTACAAGCACCACAAACGCCCTGATGCTGAGTCTGAATGTCAGGTAAGCCATCAACAAGTCCCTCCCGAGCAAGCTGAGAGAGATAGTGCACGTTCAAGTGCCCGTACCTCTGGTGCCAAAGACTGGTGACAGCTGAATTTCTGGCTGCCAAGGCTAAATCCGGAGAATCACCAGTGTCCACAAGCCTGTAAAGGCCATGATCCTCTATCCCAACGGCCACCGTTGTGCCAGACTCACGATCAACAATTGAACATCTGTGCGAGTTGAACACCACATCCATCTGGGGAGAATGCCGCATAATCTGACTGACTGAGAGAAGATTGAGCTCGATATCAGGTACATAATACACGTTGAGGAATATGAGATCCCTCCCGCCAGATTGAACCTGAACAGTGCCTGTGCCGACAACTGTGTATTCCTCACCTGCTCCAAAGATCACTGAGTCAGTGCAAGGGGAAAAGTCTGTGAACCAATCACGCCTATGTGAGAAATGACGCGAGGCACCAGAATCTATGTACCAAGCAGAGGATTTGACATGGTCTGCGGGCCTTTTTGCCATCAGTGCATAAAAGGCAGATTCCTTCTGCTTAGAGTGCTTGGCGACATTCGCTTTCTGATGAAACCCTCCCTGCTTCTTTTGCTCAGAAGCCAAACGAGCACGGCAATCCTTCTTGATGTGGCCAAATTTATGACAATAGTTACTTTGAACATTTTTCTTCTTCGGACTGGTCTGACTGGAGCCTTTCTACTGTGAAGGCTGACCTTTTCCGTGATGCTTCGGATGGGTTTTGGCTGCAAAAGCCTGCTTAGTGGAGGATGATGATTCACTGCTACCGAACTGTTGTCTCCAGCGATCCTGCTGCAACAGGATAGTACACAAATTCGGAAACTTGAGGTCAACATTAGCAGACGTAATGTTGAGAGTCTCTATGAAGTGTTCATAGGACTTCGGTAGACTCTTCAGGGTGATCACGACCATGTCTTCCTCCATTTTCCGACCAATCGCCTCCAACTGATCTCTGATCTCCTGGATTTTATTCAGGTGCGCTTGCAGAGTTGTCTTCTCATCCATCATGATAGAAAACAGCATATTCTTCAAGAAAAACGCACGGCTCTTGTCGGAAGTTTCATGCAAACCCTTCAAGTGATCCCAGATCTCCATAGCTGATTTGCCAAGTGGAATCTGAGGGAGCTGATCATCAGTAACGGAAAGCTTAATAAGCATTACCGCTTCACGATTCTGCTCATCAAACTTCTCCTGATCCTTACCCGCCGCTTCGGACGAGTAGCTTTGCTGAGGATCATCTGATCAAGGCAGCGGTATTCAAAAATTGTTAACATCCGCTGCTTCCAGGTGTTGTAATTTTTGCAATTAAATCGCTGACTGCCCTCCAGCATTAAATTACTTAGACTGGCCATCTTCACGTTTTTCGAGGCACGAAAAACGAGGTACTGAGAAGAGGCTGATGCACGAAACTCGAGGCACAAATTCCAATGCAAAAAAAAGAGGCAGATTCAGGTACAGACTGCAGAAGGTACAGTATACAGATGGCACAAAATTCGAGGCACGGAAAACGATGCACCCAAAAAATTTGGAGACCAACCCAGTTGAGCTCTCGAAAAACCCACCAGGAATCTATGATCGAAAAAATTTTCCGACTTCGAAAAACGGGTCAAAACCCTAGACGAATGTTCTGAAAGCCTTGGCCGCCATTGAAGAACCAAAAAATTGCAGAGAACCAGCTCGAATTTGACAAAGATCGTAAAAAAAATGTTGCAGATGTCTGAGCGACCACGCAACAGACAGAAACGTCCCAAAAAAACGAAGAAACGTGGCTAGAAATCCTGAGAAAACACAGCCCAAGACGACCTTCAAATCGCGCGGCCAAAACACCGAAAATCGCGTCACCAAAATACACTGAAAACGCGGGCAGAAGTCGCAGGAAATCGCGTCCCCAAGGATGAAGAAATGCGTCCAAAGAAAAGCCCTCAGTCACGCGGCTAGAAGATCTTCAAAAAGAACACGGACAAAAACGTGCGAGCAGCAGAAGACACGCCACAAAACGCGAATTATAACCTCTGCCTTCTTAAAAAAAAAACGGCGCCAAGAGGACAAATCGAAGCCTGCAAAAAATCGCGCCCAAAAAATGACACGAAAATGCCCAGATTGCTTCTCCTTGAGAAAATCGCGATTTTCTTTGCACAGATGAGAGACGCGAATTTCAACACGTCTTCACAGAAAATCACAAGTTTCAGAAAACCCTCAAATTTCGAATTACATGAAGCACGAGGTTTGATCACACGAAAAATCTTTGAAAAAATTTTTTCCACTAAAAATCTGCTCGAAATTTTTAGAATGATAAAAATTTCAAAAAAATTTAACCACGCTCTGATACCATATTACGCAAGTAATTGGTAAATTAATTGATGTATTAACAATGAGCAAGACGCTCAATAAATAGTTTACAAGATTTACAAAAACTGGAAAGTTTCTAAAAAGAAACTTCAGATAAGATCAGAGACGATCTTATCATTATCTTACAATAATTTACAATATTGAGCATTAATAAATAAATAATAAACATTATTTTAATAAGATTTAGCCAACCGAGCTAGGGCCCCAACCCAAATTTTAATATTAAGGTTTGGGCCTTGGTTGTTGGCACTACAGGCAAGAAGCCCCACCAATTCACCAAGGAACCTCCCCTTAATATGAGGGTAAATAACAAACTCCATTGTTGACGCGGTAGAGAGCGACCCCGTGAGGTTTGAACCTTGGTTGTTGGCTCTACAGGCAAGAAGCCCCACCATTTCACCAAAGGGTCGCCCCCATCAGTGATGAAGAATTAAGAAGGAAGAAGTTAAAAGCTTCTCATGAAGCAAATGAGACTTTGAAGATCAACAAGCTAAAACTAGTCACAAAGAAGTGAGGGAAGTCACCACCACATATTCAACTTGGTTTCTCTCCCTCATCCATCCTCTCATGTGCTTGCTCCTATTTCTTCTATTCCACCATTGGTATCCATTCAACCAGAAGCTATTCTTTGCCTTTTGCAGCTCTCTACCATGATATTCTTCTATTTCTAGATCTTCATCTCTTCTGCTTGTTTAGCCTATGGAAGAGATGCTTACCATGGACAATCTTTTTGAGAGATTGGTTGAAGGTGTTCTAAAGTAGGTACAAGCATTTTGGCGAGAAAAAGGAGAGTGGTTATTCCAAAACCTCTCAATTGGGCATTGTTTTTGCCATGATATAGAAAGAAGAAATCAAGAAGTAAAAAAATAGACAAGATTCAAAAAGGACAAAGGGGGTTGCACCATTGCAAAGACAAATAGTTCCACTAGCTGACAAGGATATTCAAGAAATGTTGGTTTTAGACTTCTAGATCACTTGGACTGATCTAGGGTTGATAAATAGTTAGGGCAATAGGGATATGTTGTAATTTGCGATAAATAGTGCTAAGGTAATTAGAGAAAAAAGAGAAAGCAGCCTTGAAGGCTAAGAATAGGGAATTGAGAGGATATTGCACATTTGGTTTATCCTTTGGCCAAGTAGCATAGCATTACCTTAGAGAATTGAGGAAGGAATCAAAGATACAATTGGATGAACTAGTTTCATGTGGTAGAGAAACTCAACAATAGATAGCACAGTTTTGTGATAGAGGGCTAAGGCTTATTGATGAGTTGTTTGATTTGATTAAGGAAATTAGAGGAGCATTGCATTAGGTGGTGGACATGGATTGTGCGATGAAACTAGAAATTTCTTCTTGTAGAAATATCATTACTCATTAGAGCCTAATGGATTCTTGGGTATGGATGAATTGATTAGATTGGGAGTCATTTATGATCTTGATGATTATCATGTGCTAGAATGGTTGTCAACGTTTTAGTTAATTTTGGAGATTGAGGCACTTGCTTTAAAAATTGTCAAAGAAAATATTGGGAATTTGTAGGTTGATAAGTAGGAGGTATTGTCCACAGCATGTCAAATTATGATATTGCTATCAAGATTGAACCGTGTAGTTTCGAGTCAAACTCATTGACCCATGTTTCATGAGTAGTGGTTCACAAGAACCCATCTCTCATGAGTAGTGTGGTTCGAAACTACACGGTTGAATCCTGATAGCAATCTCATAATTTGTAGGTTGTCAAACATTGAATCATTGCTTTTAGTGCATTTGTTTCTTGTGCGTTCATGAATGATAATTTGGAGGAAGTTAGAGCTGGTTTTGATCAGGAAATGTGAGTATGCTTGGGAGGTTCTTTTGGTGCAAATAGTATGGAAGAGTTGATGAAGATTGCAGTGAAGGTGTTGGCATAGGAGAATGAAATGACAAAGATTAGGTTGTTGGTTGAGAGAAGCAAGAGTTTTGCTTCTTGTCACCTTAACAAGGAGAAAATCATTTCTAGACCTCCAGTTGCCATTCCTAGAGAATTTGTTGAGAATGACAACAATACACCTTCACCAATTTCCCCAAGTTCTTTAGATTCTTTAAATGCTAAGAATCTTTGGGATTAGCCATTTTTTTAATTCTATTTTTGGGTGAGTGAGAAGAGCCTATTTTAGGCTGCTTTATTATATTCTTTGTCTAGATTAGTTTTGTTTTAAAGTATATTTTATCCCACTTTTTTAAAAGCTTTTAGGGATTGTTTTAAAACATTGATTTTTGGAGATAAATAATTATTACTTTCAAATCCCTAAAATCTCTTTTCTTTGTAACCTATAAATAAGTTCCTTGGGCACATGATATTCTTAATGATAGCTAAATTTATGCTTATGTTGTAAAAATTGCCATTCAAGCATTCAAATTAAGTTTTATGTGTGTAGCGTGTTAGATTTTATAAGTGAATAAAAAACAAAGAATAGTGTTGAGCTTTGTATCAACATTGTGATTTGTCTTGGTGGTAATTTAGTGTGCTTTTGAGCAATTCATTTTCCTAAAATCTTTTGTTGTGGATGTGTGTTAGAAGTCATTTGTTTACCCTTTCTCGTAAAATGTGGATCTGCTGGTTTTTGTTTTCAGCTGGTAAGAAAGCATTAGTTGTTTTGGATTTTCTTCTTGTTTCATCTAGCTGCAAGTGTTTTCAATATTAAAAACCTTGTTGTGGAATAAGAAATTTTCAAGTCTTGTGCTCACTCATTGATTTCAAAAAGATAGGATAGAATTTCAGTTATTTTGTAATGTCCCCTTCAGCTGCTTGAATGTTAACAAAGACCTTTAGCCTATTTTGTTTCCATAGGCTAGTTGGGAAATTAAAAAATAAGAGAATAATTAATTAGTTAAATAAAGTTGTCGAAATAAAGTTATGTTTCAAACAAATTATATTTAATTAATTTATAAGTGACTTTTGTTAGAGCCCAAAATAAAAAGATAAAATTTTAAGTCACTTTGAGCAGAAATTTAAAAGTGCAGGAAATAATATAAGAAGGCATTTGGGGAAAGAAAGAGCATTCAAGTGAAAATATTTTATTGTGAAAGCTTCTCCAAACCTTGGCTTCTTAGGGAGACTAGATTTTACTGTTGGAGGATGAAAATCCTTGCGGTAATTGATTTCGTGGGTGAAAACTCACCTAGTTGATTGAGTGATTTCACCTAGAAGTCACCGTTGTGCTGAAAAATTTTGCAATTGGAAATTGTAATTTAAGTTTTCAATTTTATTTGGGAATTTAGGTGTATTTTGAATTGTAGAACTTTTGACAAATTGATTCTAGTTAAGATTACAAAGGAAACTAAGAGGTGTAGTAAATTTTCTAGGATTGAACCTATGTGGCCACCATATCTTAGACTCTTCTAGTTGGTGTGAAGGGAAATGTATTTGTTTGAGAGGTTGTGAGGGCTCAAAATTATTAGGAATACCATTCTACTACACTCATTGGAGGTCATTTGAAGATCTCAATCTACCTGGAGAATTAGTGAGAAGATTGTGACAAGTTTGGGTGGTCGCCTAAGTAGAATCGCTACTTTTAGGGGTCGCGATTTCCTATTTTTGTGAGGGTTTGTGAATAGTTTGGAGTTGAGCTTGGCAATAATACGGAGATTCGACATATGGGGAAGTTGCATTATAAACAAGTTATTGGAGGTCGCGCACAACATTTGGTGATGTCACAAGGTGTTTGGAACTGCATTTTAGCCTCTAGGTTCAAGGATAAACAATGACACCTCATTAAATAGGGATTGATTTAGAATTGGGAAAGGTTTTACACTCTGTGAAAGGTTGTGGAGGCTCCTTTACTTGCCATGGAATAACAGACCTAACATTTGGGGTTGCCATAACCTATCAAAAGGGAGACGTGAGACCTAGGAAGCTCTCCATTGTTATCTAGGAAGTGACGCAACAAACAAGGGATGTTTTGTGTAATGTCCCCTTTTTAGCCAGTTTAGTGTGTTGATGAATTAGCTTATCAATGGGTCCTCGTAGGCTAATGTTGGTGTTTAGAGGGCCTTGTTTTGAGAGTTTTCTTCTTTAGAGTTTGGTGATATTCAGGGTTTGCCTTCTTGAGGTGTTACAGGCTCTGTTTATACACTTACTATTTTTAGTAAGTCACTTGGACGTTGGGGTCCAACGTTACTATTTATAGTAAGGCATCCAAATGAGCGATTTGAGTAGTGGGTTACCTTGTGGTGTTGATAGAATTAATTGATGATGAGTTTCGATGGAGTTATGATATATTAGTTATTATTAAAGTGATTACTTTAATAATAATTAATTAGTAAAAGTAGATATCATTAATAATTAATTTGACCTTATAATATATGACATATTTTAATAACATAAGTGTTGTTGTGATTTTTATGACCGCACCAATCAGCAGAACAAAGTTTCCCAATGGATACCTTATCCTCTCTTGAACAAAGTATTCAGCGTGCTAAGATTGCAAGTGAGATCACGCTTTCAACTCCAAGGTTCCTTTAATGCGAATAGACCCAGTTGGTTGATATGTATTTGCTGTGTTCTTACGAGGGGACTTACGTAGTTGTTCAGAATACGTGTAGTAACAACCAATATATGCTTTTGAAAGGGATTTTGTGCGAATGATTTAGCTTTAGAGTGCAAGTTTCCTAAAACTAACCAAAAGTGTACGGAATTTGAATGGCTGCAGAAATTTCTAAAATTTAAACTCTAACCTAAACGCAAGGGATGTTATGCTCAACTTCAATGAACTTCAACAAACATTGTCTAGCCTCCTGTTGGACAGCTTCAACAAAGTAAGTGCAATCTTCAAAGGATAAGAAAGATGTTCAAATCACGATTCAATAATGCAACTACCATCACAACGATACATAACTACACATGAATCTTGACCGAAATTAAGTGTAAAGTGTTCCAGTTGACCACGCAAGACAAGCTTACCATCAGTAAGAATGTTAGTGGTATGGATAAAAGAAGCTCACTTACATCAAACATAAGCATCTATATCTGACTATTAGCATGAAATTAAGTCCTAGTTGAAGTCAAAGGAAGAAGAAACCTCACGAACTACTCACAACAAAGTTTGAATTCACCATCAATGAAATGCTTTATTATGATTAGCCTTGTGACAATCTCTTACAAAATTCTCAAAGGGAGAATTCCCCTTCTTCTTCAACAATGCAATGAAAACTACTCTAACTCAAAAGTATCTACTCTCTATTCTGCTTCAAAATCCACTATGCTGACTACTCTCTGATTCTAACTACTAGATTACAAATGAGGGGGACTCCCCCTTATATAGCTGGCCAAGTCCAATGGACGGTCCAGATTGAATTACAACGGAGGGCTCAGATCGAGCCACCTCAGCCCTAGACGAGTTTTCCCTAAAAACCGCCAGAAGGTGGAGGAGTGGTCATAAATGTTCCCAAAAATAGCAGATTCCTCCCTGACCATCATGAGCAATTAATGCCCACTACCCTTCTAGAAGATTCTCGTCCATGACTTGGATTCCTTTGCTCCTCTCTCTGACCGCGTACGCTACGAATCGTGCCAGCACCTCATCGACCTCCTCAGAAATTGCTGGAGTAAGATTTAGCTGATATTCCAGGATTGCCACCATCTGCTCATGCTTTTCACAAGATTTTCCCCAAGTCTCAATAGTATCTTGTGTACTCTGAATAATTGTTGAAAACGTAGAAATGTTTTCAAAGTCAAGCTGGGAAAATGTCCTCATCTTAGAAAAGAAAGGTTGTAATCTTGCTTTTAATCCTTCCACCTCTACCTCCTCATGAGTTAGCCTCCTTGCGAACAACGCATCTAGCGTGTTGAGGATACCCTCGTGAATATTCCTCATTGCTTTCTTGATCCTAGCGGACTCCATAGCTGCTGTGTTGAAGAAACTCCTTCCGGTAAATGCCGCTGAATGCCACCCACGAAAATCATACCTGTCACCTGCCTGGATCACTCCTTCATTCACCAAAGTCTGCGTGGGCACACGCATCAAAACAGCAAGGCGAGGGATGGTTTTGTCTTGAAAAATATGGGTGTCTCCCCAAGCTTGCTCGACATTATCTAGGCGTGAAAGGATACCAGATACATTCTGAAATGATGAGACAAGATCAGCCATGAATTTTTCTACCTCAGTGCGGATACCGCTTATCCACTTGTCTCCTTCCCGTACAGCTCTCTTTATCTCCTCAAGCCCGCTGATTGGCTCTCGTGGTAACTCAGGCGGAAGCTCCACCACTGGATTCTCTTGAGCGACTGGATGTGCCAGATGTTGCAAATATTGGACCAGTGCCTTGTGCTCCTTCTTCAATATTTTGTACTTCCCTTCCTTTTTCACCAGCCTGTCCTTCAATGCCTGA
Organism: Sequoia sempervirens; assembly: GCA_007258455.2. NCBI lineage: Eukaryota > Viridiplantae > Streptophyta > Pinopsida > Cupressales > Cupressaceae > Sequoia > Sequoia sempervirens. Next base: position 9,119 of record VDFB02130010.1, read on the forward strand.
AATGAACTTTCAACTTCTTCCACCACTTGCACTCCGGAAGGACGTCCTAATTCGACTGTGGTGATCGTGTAATTCTCCGGCATTGTATCACTTAAACTATAATCTTCTCTTGGAACAACAATGTGAAGGCTGCGTGAACCTGCCTCATTAGTTTCCATCCTTGTGTACTTCCTTGCTCTTTTCCTTTTGGGCGACTTGCTAGTCCTGTTTAGAAGCTCTTCCATTTCAACTGCCAGGTCCGCATCATCATCCTGGTCCCCTCCTGATTGCCTGTGAAAGCCAATTGCACTGAATATCGTAAATGATAAGGAGCTGCTCTTCAGTTGCCTCCACTTCCTGAACTTCCTCTCGAGCAGCATTCTGCTGAGGCTCAATTATTTCAATGTCTTGATCGCTCTCTTCACGAGCTCCAACGTCTTCCTCTCCGAAGGAAAAATCGAAGTGGGTATCCGTTTCTGTCTCTTCTCCTTCATCTGGTTTATTGGCACCTTCAGGATCATTGACGCTCTGGGTATCCAACTCTCTCGGCATTGGCTGGTTAACTTCCCCAACCTCTGGTTCTTCATTTCTTTGAGCTCTCTGATCTGCAAATAGTGAAAGTTCACGCACACTAGAGGAATGGGTTACCAACTGAGTCAATGACGTGTCCTCCGATCCTTGGGGTTCTGGCTGAACAGGCTCCTCTTGCTGTGGTTGAGGCTCTTCTTGCGGTGGCTGTGGCTCCGGAGGCTGGGCAATTTGTTTCTTTCTCTTCGTCAACACTGGTGGCTTTTTATCACCCATGAGGTCGTACGTGAAAGCAACTGACCTCCTCCTTAGTCTGTGAACACGCTCTTCTACCCAAGCCCTTGTGAAAGTCAAGACAGGAATAGACAAGGTGTCCAAATTAGTGATCTCTGGTTCGGCCCAATCTACTGGTGGCATTGGTGTGTTCTTTACTGCTTCATAATCCGGATGAATCAGCCTGGTATCTTCTTCAACTTGATCCGGCACTTGGATCACTTCACATTCTCTGATCATCTTGAGTGGCAACCTCGAAAACATTCTTTTCCTAATTTCAGCCTCACTCCTAGCATTCGCCCAAAAATCTTCTAAGTGAGCTTTGTGTCTGTATTCCACACCTTGCACCGTTCCAATCTTTCCCCGAGGATCAAAATCCTGTCGGCTGGTATGAAGAGTCAACTTGTAGAACTTCAGTTCATCTTCAGCCTCCTTGGCTGCCTGCAAAGTGGGGCATTCCTCAAGTGAGTTTCCCAACACAATGGGAAAATGCAAGCCTCCCTTCTTCTTTCGCCTTATGATTTTGTCGTAGGCCACCAATTGCCTAGACAACTCAAGTAATATCATCCTATTGGTGGGGTACCTGGGTAACTTGTAGACATATGAATCGTACCCTGGCAGCCTCAAATAAGTAAACTTTGGGAATTGGACGAACCAACACCCATACTCTTCTATTAGCATCTGAGCCTCCTCGGATATCCTTTGTTGTAACCTCTGCTGAAGGGTTCTTGTGATATACATAGTGAAAGCGTCATTAACTCTCTTGAAGTCACCTGTGTGCGTGAGGTGCAACTGTCTGCAGGACTCGTGAATCTTGAACTGATTGTATCCACAGCCAATTGGTTCTTGGTATGCCAACCCTCTATACTTTGTCATTCGAGCAAGCATGTAAATAACATACGAGCTCATGTAAAATGTTTTTGTTCTCTTCATATTCCGGAACTGTTCATCAATATTGTCACTTATCATCTGTGCCCAATTTACTCGCACCTTTCCTTCGAGCACCACACTAATGTAGAAGAACATCCATGGCTCGAACACAAACGACTGCGGGTTGCCGTTAACCCTGCTGAGCAACATAATTATATCGCAGTACTCTTGTTTCAGCTCCTCTGAGATTATCTGCTTTGGCAACCTAGCAGCAGGAGGCTTTGGCTTTCGCATCCAAGTGGTATTGATCCTCTTCATGCACTTCTCGAAAGAAGTGGCATACATCTTGTCAGCCTTTCCTTTGGATTTATACAACATATTGTCTGTAGCCAGTATCCCAAACGCCTCGCCAATTGCGTCAGGTGCAAAGTTAGCCAAAATCATACCATCTGGAGAAGTGATAGTCCGATCGTCCGAGTTGTAGAAGTTGGCGCACTCCAAGATCAATTCCGGACAACGAACCGCTGGTTGGAATCCGGCTGCTGCGTATAGCCCACTCTTGACAATGTTGCACGATGCCTCTGTAGGAAGATTGCCACCTTGTCCATACATTCTGCGCATGAAAGCCTCGAGGTTGAAAGGCCCAAGGTTGGTGTCCGTCAAGTTGCCAAACTTCGACACAATCTTCGACTTTGGAATGAAGGACTTCTTTAGACCTTTGATAATCGCCTACCTGGAGGCGTTTTCTTTAACAGCTTTATTGTTCCCAGCCTTAGCTCCAACTTTGCTAGTTCCAGCAACGTCAGCTTTTCATCCATCAGCCATCTGTAAAACAAGAAGCAAATATTACACTTCCAATTTTTTAAAATAAAGATCACGTGGGACGGCTGGCGAATGAAGTTGGCTGCAAAAATAAACGTGAGTTAATAGCTTCAGCAACCAACTCGTCTTCAAACCTTGGCATACTTAAACTTCGAACTTCAACCACTTGTAGCCAAAGGAAATTTTCATCTCTCTGTAAGAAATTAACTCCAACAATTTCAACTCCGAAAAATGTGTTTAGCTTCAGCAACGTTTAAATTAACAACTTCGGAAGTTATACATCAGCAACTTCGAAGAATTCAACAATTTTAAATCCGCAAGCTTGGAAGTTATAAATCATCAAGTTCAAATCAGCAAGTTTTAATAATTTCAAATCAGCCTTTTCGAGAGTTATAAATCAGCAACTTCGAAAAGTCTTAGCAATCTCAAATCAGCACTTCGAAAGTTATACATCAGCAACTTCGAAGGCTTCGACGATTTTAAATTCGATTTGATTCTAACATTCAGCAACTTCAGAAAATTTCAAGCTCAAGGAATTTCAAATTCAAACAATTTCGACCTCCAGCATAATTAAGCGATTTCAGCCTTTTCAACTTTCAACTTCGAAAAACATTTCAACTTTCAGCAAAATATAAAGTCTTAGCAACTTTGAATACTTACCTCAGCAACTTGGAGAAATAAAAATGCTTAACACTTCAAACTTTATTTCGAAACGGAGCAACCTCGCAACTCAGCAACTCAGAAAATCAACTCTCAGCAACTTCGCAACTTCGAGAAATCGATTTTAACACTTCACACTTTCAACAACTCTTAAATTGAAAATATTAAATATCACAACTCAACTCACCAGCATAAATCTCAGCTTCGAATCTTGTGAGATGAGAATGAAAATCCTCAGAGTTTTATAGCCAAAAGCTAGTGCTAATTTTAGCAGATGCCATTTATTCTTTTCATCATGACTGACGCATTTGCTAAAATTAAAAAGGGAATATTCCAGTCGTCTTGCAGTTGTTATGACAATTTGCTATTTAGGGAGATTCTTTCCTCGATTTAAATTTAAAACTTCCCTCCCGACTGCCAGTTACCTTCAGTAATTTCGAAAAAATCATTTTTACTTTGATTTGGAATAATCTCAACTGCCTTTTTAAAATGGCACATGCCATTTTAATTTATTTCTCCAACGCACTTTTTAAAAATTCGACGTTAATACTTTAAATCGGCTAGGGGTAATTTTATTTTCCATCCATGATTAACTCCGAAATAAATTCCCCATAAATTAAAATCGTCCGACCTTTTAAAATTTCATGGGTCAAAATTAAAGGGGAATTTAAAATTTGACTTAGGAAAATAATTAAATCAATTAAATTAATTAATTTCTCCGTCTTGGGCAAATTTTAAAATTAATTGCTTGGAGAAATTATTTTCATCCAACGCCTTTAATCTTATTTCAAACATTAAACGCCATAGAGAATCCTCATTTGATCATGTGGAGAGGAAATTTATTAAATCAATCTTTTGACTTCGCCTTTAATACTTGCCTTAGGAAAGTTTAAACATTCCCCTTTCAAACTCAAGGCGCAAATATGTGCTTTTAATTTAATAAAAATCAAAACGTCTTCAAAGTCTAACTTCAAACGCCCCACTTAAAATTTTAAAATTCAACCTCTTCTTCTTAAAGGTGGGCGCATATTATACCATAAGCTTTATTTTGCACGACTTAAGCGTTTTTAAAACTCCTCCACTTTGTTTCTAAAATTCATAATTCCCCACGCCTTAGAGAATCTCAAAGAGGGGCGCATTTTAGAGGGTCAACTTTCAGTTTCATCACCCAGGCGCAAATCACAAGTTGAACCTTTAATGTTGAGGGCGCATTTAGCATCTGGAGCTTTCAACTTAGGACTTAGAATATTTTCAGATTTTATTCTTCTCCTTCATGGGCGCATATTCATGGTGGAGGTCTCAATTTCATCCTTCAGAGGCGCATTTCATATATCCTCCTTCCACTTGAGGGCGCATTTACTTGTTGAGGCTTCCAGCTTTGTCTTTAGGCGCATATGATATCTGGAGCTTCCACTTTGCAGTCTAGGCGCAAATCATAGGCTCGCCTTCCAATTTCTTGATACTTAGAAAAATTTCAATCTCTTGAGTTTGGGCGCATATAATACAGGCAGCTCTCAATTTGGGGCGCATTTGATGTCTTACACTTCCAGTTGGAGGCGCATTTGATATCATGAACTTTAAGGTGCATATTTCATGTCAAGCTTTCAATTTTAATAGGTGCAAATGATACCTCGAGCTTTTATTTTCAACATTTAGGCGAAATTCCTAAGTCCTTAAAGAGGGGCGCATCTAGACCCATGAGCTTCCATTTTTGTCACTTAGACAAATTTTCTTACTCCAACATCTTTGCAGACCCAGGCGCATTTCCCTAGGTGAACATCAAGTTTTGATACTTAGAATTTCTAGTTCTCCCTTTGAAGTGGGCGCATTTAACCCCTTCTACTTCCAATTCAAGTGACTTAGAAGATTTTCCCGTCTCCTCCTTGAGTTGGGCGCATTTAGAAGGGTGAACTTCCACTTTATATGCCTTAGAGAATTTTCAACTCATCCTCAAGCCAGGCGCATATGATAGTATCAACTTCAAATTTAAGTGCCTTAGTGAAATTTCATCACCCCCTTCCAGGTTAGGCGCATATCACCCATAGAGCTTTCAATTTTCATCACTTAAAGTGACTAAGGCGCATTTCATAGGGTGAGCTTTCAGTTTCCAGACTTAGTCAATTTTCTGCCTCTCTTCAGCTTCTCAAGGTGGATTTCAATGCTAGATTCCAAATTTCATCTGTTTTAGTGAATTTTATGTCCTCTGCCAGATTTAAGTTGATTTTCCCCTATCAACCCTAATTCGCCCTGAGCTCCTATTTTTAGAAAGTTCTCTGAATTTTGCGTCGTCAACTGAATTTTGACCCTGGAAAGCCTGATTTTCGCCCTGCTCTGAATTTCAACTGACTTGTACTGTCAGTGCCTGATGCCTGTTTGCACCTGCTATTTTTAGTAACCTGCTAAAAATAGAAATTGCTTAGAAAGTCCTCAAATTTCATGTGTTGAATGCCTGAAGCTCGGTGATCGTAACTGGATGCTATTTTTGCTTGACTGTCCTGTTCTGCCCTTGATTTTAGGAAACCCTAATTTCTCTGCCTCGACCTACTAAAAATAGCAATTATCTGATTCTTCATCCTCTGCAATTCTGTTTGTCTTGAAATTCGCGCCAAGGACCCCTTATCACATGTTTGACTTGTACTTGCTGAGATTTGATGTCGGCCTGCTATTTATAGCTGCTTGTAAAGTGACTTACTATTTATAGTAAGTGCTCGTTTCTGAGACTTCCTTAGCTCCGTTTGAGTTGAAATTTGGACAGCGTGCTCCTTGTTGATGAACTTGCATGTATGCGCTGCGCCCGAGATCAACTTTCTATTTATAGCCTGCGTCTGGAACACCTTACTAAAAATAGCAAGTTCTCCGATTGCCTTCCAATTTTGCCAGCAGACTCTCTGAAGGATACTGATCGTAATGGATACTTCAGTTTTGAGCACCTTGTTGTCTGACTCCTCATTTTTAGCCCTGAAGCTCGAAACCCTAATTTTATGCATGTTCCTCAGATGAGCTCCGTTTGACCCTGTTTCAGTTGCATGACGATCAGTTTGCTGCTCCAAAGTGTTGAGTAGCTGTCCAAGTGGTACCTGCTAAAAATAGAAAGTGGCCGAAAAAGTGACCGTCCGGTTGCTGGATGATTTCGCATGTCACACTGCCCAGAAAACCTCGGAAAACCCAGAAAAACCCGAAAAAATCTTCAACATGCAAGCACTGGCTAAAAATAGTAAGTCTCCGAAAAGTGATCAGTTTCATTTGCATGTTACACCGCTGCGAAGCTCTTTGAAAACCCAGAAAGAATATGTCGACATGCGCTGAGAAATTCTGCTTGCAAACCCTAATATCGGCCTCCGAAGGTTGAATGCTGAAAGTTGTCACCCTGCTTTGCATGTCATATCACTGCGAAGGTCTCGAAAAACCCAGAAAGAATCTCCGGACATGCATCAGAAAATGTAACATATAGGCCCTTCAATCTGCTCTGGAAGCTGGACTGCTAAAAATAGCAAGTCGTCCGTTTTTGCTCAAATTTTGTCAGAAATGAACTCGAAGTGTTCAGAATGCAATGAAGTTGTCTAAATGTGAAAATCTCGAGAAAATCAACCCTAAATTGACACTTACTAAAAATAGAAAATTGGCAGAACTCAGCGAAAATTTAGGGGTTACTTGCTGAAAACATTGATAGCACTGCTAGGCCTGAAAGTTGATCAACCAACTCAATTTGACCCCGAAGTGACCTAAAGATGCGAAACCCTAATTTCAATACTTGGCCAAATTTTACGCTCAGGCCCGCAAACGGGAGCATCCCCGGAAAGCAAATAGCAGAAAAGAAGCAGAACGAGAGAGAAAGGAAGAAAACCAAAGCCAAAAGACCAGAATGGAGCAAAAATTTAGGGGGTCCCCATCTTGAATGGGGCGATGTGTGAAAAGGTCACAACAATAAGGTCAACTATTTAATGTCATTGAAAAGGGTGCCCACATATGGCAACAAAAGCAAATATGTTTTAATGTATTAATTATGCCTTCGGAGTCGTGCTTTTCAAGAGGAGGTATAAAAGCTTTGGAAAAGCACATTGAATATTCGTACACATCAATTTTTATGAGCATTTTGCTGTGAAGAACCAAGGTTTCTGGAAGAAAAAACAAGCTTTGAGAATGAAAACTCTCTCAAATTTTGCATTCTATAGGTGTGAAATACCACCCAAAGTTTTCTTATTTGGTGGCTTCAACTAGAGGTCACATTTGTGCAAATTGAGGTTGTTCATATTCAGATTTTCAAAGGTTATTTGCTCAGAACAAAAGATACTAGAAGGATATAGTTGCTGAATATCATTTATTGTTGACATCAAGCAAATAGAAGGAAGCCGTACTTTTATCATAGCAGGCCGTACATCTCCTAAACCAGGCCGTACATCTCCCTGGCATGGCGTGAGGTCTCTAGGCCAAATTGCCTAAGGTTTCAGCATTATTCTTTCACCATTTTGGGTGCCTATGTCTTGGCTATCACTGTGCATCATTTTTGAGGTGGAGAAATCTGTTATTTGAAGGTGGCGTCCAAGACAAGGGTTTACCAGTTTGCTGTTATAAGTATTTCAGATTCTCAATAATTCATGCTTTGGCTTCTGGGTATGATGTTAAGTAATTCTCAAGCATTGAATGAAATCTGATTTGATAGCTTATTGTATTTCCTACAGTAGTTTGTTTATTTTGCAATTGTTTTTATATATATATATATATATATATATATATATATATATATATATATTTTATTGCATTTCCTGGCAAAATCTCAAAACACAAAAAAAGCAAAAAAACCATAAAACCAAAAGCAATCAGATAAGAGCAGAAATCAGTTAGCAAATATCCATTTGGGGGAGGGATGTTTCATTTTGGGAGTTAATATTTGATTCGCAATCATTCCTTTTGAGAGTCGAACCAACTTTAGAATGCTCAATTTGTGAGTTGCCAGCTGAAGGCATTTGTCACTATTAGTGTAAGGGACCTGATCTAGAAATTGCCGTGAAACCCTACATGGTTAAGTGATGGGCTTAATATTTGAAGATTAGTGACAACAATTATTTCAAACTAATAGTATGGGTTTGATAATTAGTAATGACATGTTTATTTGAAGAAATAATACCACCGTTGGAAATCTAGAGATATTTGGGGTTTATTTTGCAATAATAAAAGGAATCCATCACCTAGAACAGTATACCAGAAGATGATAGTCTGAACAAAAGTCTTGTTAGAAATCTGAAATAGATTTAATAACCCAAGGAACTTTATAAGATAATTTCAAAGCTACACAAAATTGGAAAAATGTAAACAATGCAAACTAACAACTTCGAGAGATATGCAATGTCAGGATGATAGAATTGCATTCAGAGCTTCGAAGATATGAAAAATACAAGCTAGGTAGTGAGTTTATATAGAACTAAGGAGATGATGGAGGTGGCAAATCAACCAATAGTAATTGACCACCAATATTAAATAAAGTGTTGCAAAAGTAAATGCTCTACCCTTTAAGGGTGGGGACACCTCATCACCTTATCTCCTAGTTATTAAATAATAAACTCACTTTATTATCTTAAGCAATATTAATAAAAGTGTAGGAAAAACCTATAATTAAGGGAAAATAAATTAACCCATTAGGAAAATAAAAACCTATTACAACACCCCTCCTTAAGCACAACTTAGGAGGATGTAAAAGATAATAGGTCCTGACAAATGAGGCCATGTTAGGTACCCATGTACATATCAAATTCCCCCCCAAAGAAGAAGCCCCCTACCGTTCACCCCCCCCACAAATAGAGAGAGAAGAAGATAAGGATTAAGTAGCGCCCCCACGCCACCCCCAACCTCAATGATCCAATGGTAGATGCTTGAAATTGGATGGAGAAGATGGTCCACAATCATTGAATAGTGTTCTTCCCCTTAGGAAGAAACAAAACCAAAGGTGTATGTAACCTATCTCCCAAGTCTTGAAAGGAATATGTAGGAAGAAAACTCAAGATGTATGGAGTCTCTGAACTTAGCTCAAGTGTCCCCATGTCAATGTTGAAGGCTTTCACAATCAAATCAGGCATTCTAGGCCACAGTGCTGAAAATAAAAAAATAGAATCTCCTAGAGACTGATGTAGAACACAATCCAAAGACTCAATTATCTCCTCTAAAGCTATCTCTTCCAAATGCTGATCCAAAGTATCCACACTCATGTCAAACTATGGTGAATGATCATGAATGAGAGGGCCAGTGTGTTCCCTCACAACAATTGAAGAAGAATCAACTTCATCAAAGAGAAGATGAATGTAATCAATAGTGTCTCCCAAATCTACAATATGTGTTTCCATAAACAAGTATGAAATCCCTATCAAGAGATCATCCCACAAAGCTGAATTTGAAAGACTATGGATGTCCTACTGCAAGGAATCACTAGAAGCTTTCAAAGAAGCAACATTGAACTTTGTAGTAACAACAGATGCATGGACCAAAGAATTGTCTTCAAAGAGAAGACGTATGTCCTCAATAGTGTCATCTAGATCTGAAATGAGGGACTCTACAAACAAACAAGAGATGTCTAGTAGAAATTGGTCCCAATGAATTAAATCTAGAAGATATAAATGACCATACTGCAATGAATCACTGGAGGCTCTTGAAAAAGCATCTTGAGAATTTGAAATAGTAACAGGTGATTGAGATGGGGTATCAATGTGAGAATGAGAAGCAAGAAGAGAAGTCTCTATGTCATTTGAATGTTCAAGACCTGCAAAATACTCAAGCTCCTCTAAAGTAGCATCATCAAGGGGTATATTATCTGCATCAGCAATTGGAATGAGGCAATCTGAAGCAGAATCATTTGGGAATGGAGAAACATGAGGCTCTCCAAGCATCTTCCAAATCTTGGTCCAAAGTGTGTGGGGACAATCAATGTCCACTATAGCCCACATAGTGTCATTATCAACATGAGAATCAATCAATCCTCATACTTGATTAATTTTATTACTCCATACTGATTCTCTTCTAGGTGTGTCTGGTTCAAGCACGAGCCCATAAAGGTAAGGAAATTTTTTGAGCCATCTAAGATGGGTTAGAATGCCTTTTTTCCAAGACTCATAATCGGCCTTATCCAAGATTATCACAAAAGGGTGAACAAAAAAACCCATAATACAATCCTCAAATGATTACAAAAGACACCACAAAGAACACCAATACACTCCCACCCTTTTCACTAGTATCAAAAATCACCCCCCTACCCCCCCAAATATTATGTGGTTGGCACTTTATAGTTTAGTGTGTTTACAAAGCCTTTTCCACAATACAATGTTCAATAAGCTCACAATAGCCAAAATTACAAATTCTGATACAAAATGAACATGAGATAAAATTTGGAAAAATTAGCCTGTAGCTATGTAGTGCTCTTCACCACCTTTCCAATGCCTATTCGTTTTTGAAAAATGGAGCACCAGGGCGAAAGTTATGGTCTATTGAAGAAGTTAGCAACAAACAGCTTCAACCTAAAATATTTGGCAAAAAATGGAAAAAATCCTCCATGGATGGAAAGTGCTCGTCTCCAGCTTTTTGGTGATATCTCGTTTTCAAAAAACGGACATCGTGGCAAAAAAGTTATGCAAGTTTGAAAAAAGACCCAATTTGGCCTATATGAGGGCCCTGGTGGCCCCTCAACGGGTAGCGGGTGATGTTGTCGACGGAGGTGGCACTTGGGCAGCGTAGTGGTGGTTGGCGGTGGAATGGGTTGCAATTGGGTAGAGTTTTTGTTTGATTGTTGGCAGTTTAGATTTCCGTTGGTCGCGGTTTTTTGATCGCTAGCGGTCAGTGGTCTAACTGCCGCTGCTAAGCGGTTTGAGGACCGTGGCCTCAATCACTAGTGGCTATTTAGCCACTGGGCGCTTAATATAAAGCACTATTTAATATATATATATATATATATATATATATATATATATATATATATATATATATATATATATATATAAAATTTATAATTTAAAAATAAAAATAAAAAACCATACGACTGTGACTTGGGGGGGCTGTATGGTTCATTGGGCAATTTTTTTTGCCTTGGCAACTCTTGGCTCCAAATAAGGGAAAATTTTATGTCGAAATTCATCTCGTCAGCCTCCTGAACACAATGGCAAGGTCTTTTTGGCTGAAAATGCTCTTGCAAAAAGTTGTTATTTAGATCTGAGCATCAAACCCCTGTTTGCAACTATGTCAAACGATCTCTGAGTCTGATGAAATGAAAGTCAATCTTGACTTTCTCAAGCCTCCTAGATGTGTTGGAATAGTCAAAAATACCACCAGTATAACCAAAATTTTTGCAATAACCTAGATCTCATAAAACACATACGTAATATGAAGAGGTTATTAGATTTTTGCAAACCCTTTTTGATTCTCTAGATTGTTTAAAACGCAAGAGAAGAGCATACAAGAATTTACAAGATCTTACATGAAAAATTCAATCTCTCAATTAGGAATGTAAGAACTTAGATATCTCAAAACAAAGCTCTGATACCATGTTAGACCACTAACCAACAAATGAACTGTTTATGAATTCAAACCATTCCTGTGGAAAATGAGGATAGTTACAGCTTTTCCTAGTTCATTTCTTTGACGAAATTTCTTTTGAATTGAAGCTGGAAATTATTGCAAATTTGTTGGGAAAAATTTGGTAGGGATATTTCATATTTCTTTCATGCAAACCCCCCAAGAAAATTGTATAGTGTTGATAATTGCACGTGTTGTTCATAACTTAGTTTTAGAGTTATCTTATTTTTCTAGGGAGGGGAATAATTGCATGTGTTGTTCAAAACTTAGTTTTCGAGTGTTTTTTTTTTTTGGGGAGCTTCCCCTCCAAATTTGAGGAGAGGTTTATCCTCATAGACTATTCCATTTCGTTTTGTCGTGTGAGTGACAAATTAAAATGCTAAGATCAAAATTGTTAGCAA
>VDFB02130011.1:0-10007 GCA_007258455.2 Sequoia sempervirens
CTCTCTTTTCTATTTGTCTCATCTATTTTCTTTCATCTATTTGTCTTGTCTATTCATCATAGGGGTTTTCCTCCATAGTGGGGTTTGTTTCTATCACACGTCTTTACATTTCACATGTCTTTTTGTATATCTCTATCTATCTAGCTGTTTGTGAAGGTGGAAATACCAAAATGGGGGTTTAACTGAGGCAAGAACCAAAACAACCCCAACGTTTTTCCCTATCCTTCTTATGTGCAGATGTATGGATTTGAGGAGCTAGACATTACATGTTTTAGGTTTTTATTCTTTGTTTTGACAAGGATGACGACACGAGGCACAAACATCCCTACGATGTGTTGTCGTCCGAGGAAGAGGCTTTCCCCTTTTAGGGGTAGAATCTATAAGTTTTAAGTTTTTTTGTTTATGTAATCTATAGGTTGTAATCTTATCGTCATGTTTTGTTATTAATAAATCTTATCATTTTTCCCTAGTAATTAAGCTTTCATTTAATTAAGTTACATAAATATTCTTTTTTCTCTATTCTTGTCACCTGAGCTTTGTACTTTGAGGTACTCGAGGGATATTTTCTCCTTGTAGACTCTATTTTTCTTGAGTCTCGAGAGTAGAAAATCACCTCCTTTAAACACACACACACATATATATATGCCCCTAATAATAAGAATACAATAAAAGACCATGGAATAAAATAAGTATCTTTAAATAAAATTTCCAAGAGAGTTCATTGTTAGTTATGGGGGATTTTAATATACCTCTTAGTGAGGATAAGAAAATGGGAGGATCTCAAATTTCTTTGGATAGTAGATTGGACCTAATGGATTTTACTCATGATCAATATCTCTTTGACTTGGATCTATAAGGTGCCTCTTATACATGGTCTAATCACTGAGTGGGTACAGACCTCATCTAGGTTAAGCTAGATTGTGCTCTTATATCTATCGATTGGTACTTGAATTACTCTTTCTCTCTTTTTTCTCTTATGCGTATTGGTTTGGACCACTTCTTGATCTCTTTCTCTAGTGAAGGGTTGGGTAGAAAGAAATGATTTCCCTTTAGATTTGAGAAAATGCGACTTAGGCACCTAGATGTTAAGGATAGATTAAGAGAATGGTAGAAGATTAAAATCAAGGGATTTTTTTATGTTCAAGATGGTTAAAAACTATCCTATATAAAAACTAAGGTGAAGAAATGGAATACAAATTCTTTTGGTCAAATTTTTAAAATAAAGGAAATCATTAAGAATAATTTGGATAAGGTTCAAAAGGAAATGCATGAAAAAGGTATGGATTCAATGCTTTAGCTCTAGGAAAATGATCTTTTAGTTCATTTTCATGATATTATAGCCAAAGAGGAATATTTTTGGAAACAAAGACCTAGGGCGATTTGGCTCAAAAGTGGAGATCGAAATACTAAGTTTTTCCACCTTTCATCTCTTAAACTTTAGGTGACAAATAGAATCAAAGCTATTCAGACCAATGATTCTTTTCTAGAGGAGGAAGGGTAAATCCATCAAGATGCAACAAAGTTCTTTTATAATCTCATTTTTGATTATTTTGAGCATGACTAAGATTGTGAAGACCAATTTATGGGAGTTATTCCTAAAATTGTTTTAGAGGAAAGCAAAAAAAATTTGATCAACATTCCTATTGAGGAGGAGATAAGATCAATGGTCTTCTCTTTTGAAGGTAATAAAGAAACTAGGTTGGATGAATTCCCTCTTTTCTTCTTTCAATATTTTTTGGATATAGTTAGGGATGTTATAAAAAAATTAATTCAAACTTATTGGTTGGAAAGGGGCTTTGCTTAGTTAGGTGGGTAAGATTCAACTTATCAAAGAAACCCTTCAGAATATAAATGTATATGCCATGGTTTTGTTTAAAGTCCCTAGAAGTATATGGAAAAGATTGAGAAAATCCAAAAAAGGTTCCTTTGGGATAGAACTGAGGAAAGGAAGAGAAACCCTTTGTTGGCTTGGGATCAAGTTTGCAGGCCCAAGATGTTGGGTGGTCTTAGCATCAGGAAAATAAAGGAATTCAATCTTGCTTTGCTGGATAAAAATTCTTAGAGACTAATGTCTGAACAAAATGAATGGATGAATATCATGAAGAACAAATATTTTTGGGCCTATAGTAATTTTAGGGGGGTTTTGAAAGCTAAGGATCTCCCTAAAATTTTGAGCTTTTGAAAGAATATTTTGAAAAGTAGGTTTATCATAGAGAAAGATATTATTTGAAAATTTGGGAATGGTAAGCTAATTAATTTTTGGAAAGATTTGTGGAGCGAAAATCTCCCTCTCAATTCTGAGGGTTGGAATCACCTTTTAAATATCAATGTATTATAAATTTTGGTAGTTTTTTAGCCGATTATTACTATTGATTCAAGTATGGTTGAGTTTCAATGCCTCTTATCATTTATTCATCTTCCTCTAAATCTTATGGATGATAGTTTGATTTGACAACTTTCTTCAAATGGAATTTACTCTATTGCTTCAGACTTTGGTTTATTATTGGAGCAGCTAATAGGCTGTCGTTAGGTCCTAACACTTTAGTTAATAAAAAAATTCACATATCGATCGGGTAGTGTCCAAAGGTTGTATGCAATATAATACATCTCAACTATCTCTCTCTTAGGTTTCCTAAATACCAAATAGCTGAATAAAACTCTAAACTAGAGGGCCTCTAACTTTGAAAACAATAAATCATCTATCTAGAAATCTAGAAATAAATTAAACTAGAAAGCAGAAAACTATGAATCTGAAAAGCATCAGCACTAAGCTAGAAAGAATGGAAATGATTAATCTAAAGAATGTGTAAATTGTTGAAGAAGTAAAAATCATAAAGAAACTAGGAAACATTGATCTAGTGCAAAAGATAACAATCCAACAACTAACATAAAATGATTTAACATAAACAATTGAAGGAAGGTTCTCTAGAACTGAGCTAAATTAGGAGACTGGGACTTATGCTTCCTTTATTGGGATTAATGGCGGTGACAATGTATTTTACGTGAAAATGATTCAATTTTAATTTTTTGTCAATTAGAAAAAAAGATGCAGAATAGAAAAAGAGTGAAATGCTATCTATCATCTCATAACCTGGTGGCCCATTCTGGGTTTCTGCCAGCTATCTCAGGATCCCATGCCTTTGAAGCAATCTCAAGTTACACCTCTATTTCAAGAAGACTCCGTTCCATTACTTCGATGTAATTCAAAGTTGGTAGGAAAACTCACTTTTATTCTGTATGGTAGTTTTCAAAAAACATGTTGGCTGACATATTATTCTTTGTAATTTCATGTTTTACAGCAATTCTCATTATTCATATGAAAGCGACTAACAAAATCCTACTTTCTAGTTGATAAAGTCTTTAACAAATTGTCAACAACTAATGGACTTTAAAGCCCATGACATGAAATATTAAAGAGGCTCAACACGAGCCATAAAGTTTTTGAAACTAAAAATAACAGAACTATGAAGACTCGACCCATAACGTATTCTCCTGAAATTCCAGTGCTTGCTCGCTTGTTTTCAATAGTGTTGATACTACATTCATTTCCCTTTTGACTGGAATGGTAACCGAGAGTGGAAGTTTACCCTTGAATTTCTCAAGAACTAAACCATTAAATCAACATAAGTTAGCTTATTTTGACTAATTTCAAGAAGTAAAGTTTGCACACTTATTGATAAAAAGAGAGCAATTATTTATCCTAAAGGTAATTAATTGGCAAGGTAAATTGGGCTGAAAGGTATAGGTTTGCATATTGAGTCCATATATTGATGAGGTTATTTTTACCTCATCATTTCCTCCCCTTCCTAAGCCTGAGCAGGTCCTCCTACTCTCTAGTGTGCTCCCTATCCTTGATTTCCTTTATTCATCTCCTCATACTTCACATTGAGATTATAAAAGTTGTCTTCCTTTGTATCTAGTTGCTCTAGCTCCCTCAAGAATCCCTGATGAAAAGTGACTCTTTGTACCCACCTTGCAAAACTCCATCACTTTGATCCAGATTGGTATATTTTGAAGGAGGTGGTGAAAGGAGAAGAGGTATGTACCTCATACAAATCCAATTAATCTTCAACTCTTCAAGGATTTTGGCCAAAGCTACTGCTCTTCTGTAGGACCATCTAATATTAAGGGGTGATATTATTTCCCTTTTCTTGAGATACATAGGAAGAGGGGTATACCACTCTTCACATGCATTCCAAGTTGGTCCTATCAATTTTGGCCCTTGTTCCTGAAAGTGATCATAGCAAAACCAGAGGTTGTAATTGTACTTTCCCTATACTTCCTTTCTAAGTTGGATACCCAAAAATTGTGCCTTGAAAAAGAAAGGCTTCCTATGAGGATATCTCATTTGCAACCCTGCAGTCCTTTCTACATGTGCATATTCTCTTGATCTATCTTGCCAGTGAAGCTAATTTCTCATTGTAGACAAGAATGATCTCAATTGCACTTCTCCCACAAAGAAATTAACAAAGAAATCTGTGTATTCTTCTACGAGAAAATTATGAACAAAGAACTCACATAACAAATCTTGTTGTTCAGGGAGTGATTCAACAAATATTTTTACAAATTCCTTATCATCAGGATCATGTGGCTAATTTTGGCGAATTCTTTGTAGCTTCCATCTTAAGAGTTGTTCATTAAGAAACATGGAGTACAACCTAGATGGTCTTCTACAGGCTAATAGTAGTTCACCAATTTCACAAGAATCTTGTTTACCTTTGTATGCTCTATGAAATGACTCTTTTAAGATCACTAATTCCCTTTTCAGCCTGTTATTCTCAAATTCCACATCCCTTAAAAGATAGCATTGCTCTATCCATTTCATTAGTATTGGAGGGATGTGTACCTAGAATCATTCTATAACAATAGGTTCAATTTGTGTCTCCTTTGATTCCATAATTGGTTTAGTGTCACTCTTGCAAATCTTGCTCTAATTCCACAATCTTACTCATAGAAGCATTTAGTTCAATTTCCTATCTACTGCTTTCTTCTTCAAAATCATTGAATAATTACATAAAATTAGTTTTCAAGTCTTGAATATGTTTATCTTTGTCAGATAGAGCAACCTTGTGCTGCTAATCTTGCTGATTCCATTGCTAAATATGGTAATGTAGCTGTTCAATGAGCTCATCTTTTTCCTCCATATGTGCTGTCAATTTTTCAATTTCCTAGTCTCTTTTATTTACAATGGAAGCTTGCACCTCAATCTCTTCTTTTTGCTGGTTAATTTGTGCTTCATCATCCTGCAGCTTGGTTCTTAGTTCCACAATTTCTGCTTTTAACTTTTTTAATTCCTCACTTCTCTGGCTAGATTTTGTATCCCCTGTGTCCATAGAGAAGGATGAATGAGGAATTTCCACATCAGCATGAGGCACATTTTCTTCAATTTCAGGCATGTTTCCCACTCTGTCAAGAAAAGGAGAAAATACCTCCACAGGTTCATCTTCATTCTTCTCTGAATGTGGGGATTGTGTTTTCTCCCCCTCTCGTTCTTTGGGTGATGGGGTTTTCTTGTCCTCTTCCCTAGGAAATTGATCACCTTTCTTTTATGTTTCATTTATTTATTCACTATCAGGTGGACTATCAATTTCTACCACCTTTGTTGGAGTCCTGGCCTTCTTCCTTTTGGAAGTACTACCTATATCTTGGGGTTTAGTTTCATTGGCCTCTGAAGACAACCTTTTACTTCTCCATAGAGGAGGAGTCATTTGAAAGGTAACTTTTCTTCATTTCTTCCTCTTGCGAGGAGGTTCCTCTTCATCTCCAGAGTGCACAATTTCCACCTCCCCTTCCTGTCCGGGGGTTTCTAGCTCATCCGACAAAGTTTTTGGTGCATCGCCACTAGGAGCCATTGAGGTATGTTGGGATTCAAGAGCATCTAATTCCTCTGAGGAGGGTTCTTTTAAAGACTGTTCTTTTTGCTTAGAAAATTCTCCCTCCTCAAGCGATCTTCCTAGTTCTACATTTTTAAATTTCTGTAGAAACTTTTGCCACTTCTTTTCTGGCTTTTTGTGGAAATGATATTTGCATATTAACTGTATGAGACCATGATGTTTGAGGGGCCTTGGCCCAACTTTTTATTTCTCCATCATACAGGTGACTGAATGACACATGAAGGAAGGTAAATTTACCCTAAGAGAAGGGTCCTTAATGACATGGCGTAAATGAGTCAGCAAACGAAAAGGGGGTCCCACTACTGTAGTCATTTGTCCCTCATAGGTGAAATACTTAATTATCTAGGTTACAACAAACCTCTAGGGTTTTGGAAGAGACATTCTATGGATTCCCTTATTTTGTCCCCTGGTGCTTATGGTCATTATAGGTTGGGGTTCCCCTTCCCTATGAAATAGTTCTATTCATTTTTGATAGGGAACATGGGAATTTTCATTTAAATCAATTCCCTTATTTACTGTCTCTGGGAAGGCGACATTATGGTTTCTGCCCGAATCGCCAGCGCAGGTGCCATGGAGTGAGAATTGACTGCAGGCTACTATATACCCTTAAATTACTTCCCACTTGGAATTCAAATGCAAGATTTCTAGAATAAAGGCTACAATGTTGCCCAATGCCAATGGAGGTGCAGGGTTGGCCAGACTGCTTTATTTCTCCCATTTTCTTTTTGTGCATAATTAAGTAATTACATGGAACTTCTGCTGATTCTCCCATAAAATTCTGAGTGAAAAATAGTTTTGTAACCCCAAATGCTAATGGAGAGGGATTAATTTATCCACCTTCTTGTCGCTACGAGTATGTTGTATTGCTAACAAGCATTGGTACAAGTTTCAAGAAAGAGAGATGCAGGAACATATCAATGCCAATTAATTGGACTTTTGTTATGAAATAAGTACTAACTCTTTAAATAAATAAATTCACATGTACCTTATGTCTTGTCATTAGATCGAACGCCACTCACCTATGCTGACATAATTGGATAGTCATATGGTTGGCGAGGGTGGCGACAAATAATAATGGCACAGATGGAATGGTTGAAATGGCAGAAAAAATTATTATGACAAATAGGTGTCATAATAATTTTATTTATTATGGAGAGATTCGATATGATGTGGTAGAATAATTATTAGGGATCAGATCTCAAAGCGACATAAAATCAAATGATAGGCATGTGTGGAACTTAGGAAAAATCAAAAGACTGGAAATAATTTTTGTACAAAAATCTAGAGTATTACCAAAAAATGCAACCAAAGTAGAGGAAAAGAGAGTTACGAAACATTACAGGGAGATGTCATCGGAACATGGTAACAAGATTGAAGATTCTAGAGCATTGCCAAAAAGATGTAGTTGAGACAACAACCAAAATTTCTAGAGCATCGTCAAAAGATGTAGCTGGAGCAACAACCAAAATTTTTGGAGCATTGTTGAAAGATGCAGTCGGAGTAGCAACCAAAATTTCTGGAGCATCATCAAAAGATGCAGCTGAAGTAGCAACCAAAATTTCTAGGAGCATCTGAAAAATCTGATTTAGAATGTAACCAAGGTACAGAGAGAACCATAGCAATTCAAGCATGTGAAGGAATACAGAAGAAGAAACAATGAGTCGAAGCATCCTTTGGAAAGATGCCAGGAAGGGAAAGAAAAGAATCTTTAAGAATTGGCGTTGGCTACATGACATCATTGAGTGATGATTAAATCAGAATCACCCAACAGGATGGGGCGAGGGCGGAGGGATGACGGGATAGTCCTTTGTGCGGGTTCGAACATTTTACAACAACAATCCCCAGAACTATCAACAGCGTTGGCCGGATTTTGAAGCAACATGGCATGGTGCATTAGAATTATGATGTTTTCCAAAGGTGAAATCTTGAAAAATACTAGACAAAATTTTAGTCCCATCCAAATGGTGGGGATTAGTAGAAAATTAGAAAAACATTGGAAATAAATTTTGTGTGTTATTATTATTATTATTATTGGGATTTATTTGTGTAAAACATATTGACCACATATGGCGGTCAATGTAGTGGATTTCTCCCTGTGTTTCTAATTTTTTTGTAAAATCCTCTTTATTAACAGGCTTATGGTAGATGTGTAATCGGTGCCCATTAACTAGAAGAGTTCGGATATCACCATCAATAGGTTTCATCTGGACCGAACCATTATCAAACACTTCAGAAATTTCATATGGTCTAAGCCAGTGTGTCCTGAGTTTCCCTTGATGATCCTTGTATCTCGAATCAAACAATAATGCCCAATCCCTAGTATGGAATTATTTCTCTTTGATATGTTTATCATGCTAGACCTTATGTTGTTGTTGGACTAGTTCATTTTGATGGACGACATCCAAACAAAGTTTGTCCAGTTCGCTAAGCTATAAAAATCTCTCAATTTGGGCTCGTTTAAGATCCATACCCAACTCTGTGGTTGTTCTAAGGGTTTGGAGTTCAAATTCAATGGGTAAGAGGGGATTTTTCCCAAAGACTAACTCGTATGGACTATAGCTAGTATTTAATTTCCAAGTTGTGTTGTAGGCCTAGACAACTTCTGATAGTTTCCTAGCCTAGTCTTTCCTTCCCAAAGAAACCGTTTTTGTTAAAATGTTTTCCAACTCCCTATTAGTGACTTCAACTTGTTCATTTTCCTATGGGTGGTAAGGTGAGGACTTCTTGTGGCTTAATTGAAAATGATCTATGAATGCCAACAAAACTTTAGACATAAACTGGGGGCCCTGGTCTGTGACAATTGTCCTTGGAGCTCCAAATTTGAGGAAAATTCTATTGTAGAGGAAGTTAGCTACCTATTCCTCCCTAGCAGTACGTAGGTCTTGCACTTCCGCCCACTTAGTAAGGTAATCGGTACAGACCAGAATGTACTCTTTTCCTTGTGAAGGAGGGTCTATTGGGTTGATAAAATCTAATCCCCATTTTTTGAATGGTTCAAGGACTACCTGAGGCTGGAGGGGAATTTTGTTAGAGGCCGTTGGCCTTCCTACCCTTCGGAATTCATCGCATCAGCAGACATATTTCTTGATGTCCTTGTGCATTGAAGGCCAGTAATATCCTGCTCCCAAAATCTTGTGAGCTATCCTTTTAGCAGAATAATTCCCTCTTGAAGGGTCATCATGATAGGCTCTCAAGCTACTATAGGTCTCATCTACCCTAACACACCATCACAAAACTATATCAGGTCCACATCGAAACAAGATTCCATTAATCCATTTGAAAGGGGCACTTTCTCTAATGAGGTGTTTCTTTTGTTTTGATGAAAAGTGAGGTGGTACTTCTGCGATGGCCAAATAATTTGCAATATTGGAAAACCAAGGGGTTTTAGTGGAGATTGCAAACAAATTTTCATCTGGAAACTCGTCTTGTACCGGAGCACAATCGCCATCATGTTTAATTTGGGATAAGAAATTTGCAACTACATTAGACTTCCCTGGTTTGTCAACAATTGTGACATTGAATTCCTAGAGGAGAAGTAACCACCTAATTATCCTTGCATTTACCACTGGTTTGTTCATGAGGTACTTAATTGTTGAGTGATCTATATGCACTGTAACTTTATATCTCGTGATAATGTCAAAATTTCTTGATTGCATGCACTACAACCAAGAATTATTTCTTTATTGTGGTATAATTCTTTTATATTGGCATCAAATTCTTGTTGATGAAGTATATAGCATATTTTCCCCCGTTCTCATCTTCTTGCCCCATACCGCCCCAATGGCATCAGCATAAATATGGAATGGAAGGCTCCACTTGGGTCCTTGAAGGACAGGGGCAGATATGAGTTTCTCCTTGATAATTTCAAATGAAGACTAACACTCAAATGTCCAAATGAAGTCTACATTCTTCTGAAGGAGAGAAAACATAGGGGCTGAAATTTTACTGAATTTTTCTATGAATCTTCAGTAGTACCCAGCATGCCCTAAGAAACTCCTAACATTAGTCCAAGTTTTTGGGATCTCGAGTTGTTGTATGACTTCAATTTTCTTAGGATCAACCTTAATCCCTTCGATTGAAATATGATGTCCCAACACTATTCCTTATTCCACC
>VDFB02130012.1:0-14852 GCA_007258455.2 Sequoia sempervirens
TGGAGAAGGCAACATGATATCCTTTATCTTCCAAGGCTGAAATAGAAATAAGATTGCGCTTGATTCCAGGAACATAAAGAACATTACTCAACTGAAGTGTGATGCCGGAATCCAAATGAAGTGAAGAGGTCCCAAATCCTTTCACGGAGTAGCTAGCATCATCTCCAATAATGACTTGCTCAGAAGACTCCTTCTCCACCAACCTTGATAAGTGCTCCTTAAAACCAGTGATATGTTGTGAAGCACCACTGTCGATCAGCCAAGTGTTGTTGTCGTTAGGTACACTGCTTGCCAATGCCGAGTAGAACAAATATTCACTTGAATCCTTTTGCGGAGAAGCATCATCAACATCACCTTGATGACAACTTGTTGCTTAGGTCTAGTTGGACAATACTTTGCGAAGTGCCCAAACTTATCACACCTAAAACATTGAATCTTCGACATATCCCTCTTCTTCTTGAATGGAGGTGCATCATCGTTTCCCTTGTCCCGATTCCTCTTGAAGAATCCTTTCCTTCCATCCTTTCCTTTCTTCTTTGAAGCATGGGAAGCGAGAATATGAATGTCTTCATTCTTTGAACTTTGACCAATGCCTCTTGCCACCAACCTTGATTCCTCTTGAATGCAATCTGATCTTAGGCGATCAAACTTAGGCAATTTTGATCTTGCACTGATTCCCTGAATGTAAGATTCCCAAGACAAAGGTAGACCATTGAGAGCAAGCATAGTCAGGTCTTTGTCATCAACCATATGCCCTATTGTCGAGAGCTGATCTCTCAAATCTGCAATCCTCATAAAGTATGCAATCATTGATTCACTTTTCGCCATCTTCACATGATGAATTGTTGCTTCCTTAAGCGCTCGACTGGTATTGTTGATTTCGTACATCTCTTCCAATGTTTTGAACATGTTTCTCGCTGTCTTCAACTTAGAGACGATAGGCACAATATGATCCTTGACGGAATCAACCAATATCTTCATTGCTTTAATATCTTTCTTCACCCACTGCAACTTCTCTTCTTCCTCCTTAGGTTCAGGAACACTAGACTCCACGAACTCACCCAAGTCATTTTCACACAAGGTAAGCATGATCCTAAATCTCCATGAAGTGAAGTTAGATGCACCCTCGAGTCTATCCTCGATCTTCAAACCGTTCACTATCTTGACTAATGTAGATAAATGAACAAATAGGGTAGTGCTGATTAGGAATAATCTGATCACGATCCTCTCAAACCCGCTCTGATACCATGTAAATTTAAGATCAGATTATATGCACAGAAAATTAATTCAAAATCAGACACAGTACACAGCAGATACCTTGGGAAAACCCTCCTCTTGAGGGAGAAAAACCCAGCCAATAATATCTCTTATATTATTGAATCTCAATAAGAAAAACTTCTTTACAATAGAGGCCAATGATAAGCCCAAGAGAATGCACAATCAGCGCTTCAAACTCAGATACAAAAGATGTAATTCGCTGATCACAACTCAGCCTCCAATGAAAACAATCTGCTCTTACAGAATTCGCAATCTGTATATCTTCTTCTAACTCGCGCTTATGAATGGTCGAACTATATAAAAATGTATGATCACCTATGAGCAAGGGAATGAGTATATATACAAGTTTAATAGAGGACGTGCCTCTTCAAATCATAACAAAGTCGGCCTCAACAAAAAAGTCGGCCACCAATAAGTAATATAGGAAATCGCGCCAAAAGAGAAAGGTCGGCCTTGACACAAAAGATGTGTCATTTCATTTAATATTTATTTCTTTAACAAATTGAAGTGTCTCCAATCGCGCCTCTTTGATACTTAATAAATTAAATAGCATGTGGCTATCATTTAATTTATTATCCATATGAAGGTCGCTGGAAGATTATTCCAGACGCTGCATGTTATCATTAACAACAAAGGCCTTAATTTGGGCCAGGTGGCAGGGGTTTGGCCCTTGACTACATTAGGAGTTGCTGCTCGTAGATCCCTGCTCTGGTTTTAAAAAGCAAAACATAAAAATTATTTTTAGCTGTGCCGTATGGAAAACCACAGTTTTTCTCTTTATTTTGGCTTGAAATAACAAAAACAGCATTTTTTCCTTTTTCGATGAAAGTTTTCAGCAGTTTCTAGTCTCTTGATTAAATCCCAAGTATTTGAATTTTTATTCATACTTTCAGATTGCTGAGTCAGTCCCTATTTTGAGTAATGCTACTATGATAAAAATAGGCTTATGTGTTCTGTAAATTCATTTTGTATGCATCTCATGCATTATTGAAGTTTATTTTGTGTATTTATGAAATTTTTATTGGCTAATTTTTTGTGGAGTCCCAAATCTGAGGCAAAAATGTGGGGGCCGGGGTGCCAAGTTTTCAAACTACAAAACAAACATCTCATAATCCATATAGGATTTCCCTTCTATTATATTGACATTACATTTACTGAATATGTGGTTTTGATCTCCATTGCTTACTATCTTTTTATATATTAAGAATTTTTATATAACCCTCTTCTTTCAGTCTATTACTGTGATTGGGGGTGTTGGTGCAAATGGTGATAAATCCTTGAGAGTTGTTCCCTTTGTTAGCAAATTAGCTGTTACTAGGATCTGTAAGGCTTCTTTTTTCCCAATGTAGAGGATCAATGACCCTTCCTGAACATGGTCTAGACTATAGAGACATGTGCATGAAATCTTTTTTCTGTTTGTCTAGAGAATTGTCAGCTGTGTAAGTTAGCAGAGGCAATGGGCGTAACTTGCCTCGTGGCTTCAAGCTATTGATATTCTAATTGGAAAATATGGGACAGAGATGAGTAGAAGCTAAAATAATTAAAAGCAAATAATACGATGCTTCCTTCCTTGTTTTCAATCAATTCATATTACATATTTATAGGATTCTATTAACCTATTTTATAGGGAACCTCCTATAACAACTCTTCTAAATATGATGAGTTGTTTTAACAACTCAAATCCTTACAAATACTCTACGTGAGTTGTATTAACAACTCACATTATTATTATTACAAACAACTACCCACATTATAAATATTTGTTACACATAATTAAACATGTGAACACTAACATGATTTCCAACAATTCTCGGGGCCTTTCTTGGTTAATTTTTTTAGCAGTTGGCCTTCTAGGATTGTTAATTCAATAATGTGTGTAGTTTTTGTATATACTGACTTGCCTTGTGTGTACATGGTCGTGTTTCTCTCCTTTTATTTGCTTTTATTGCTCCCTAATTTTAGTCCTAGATTGCTTTATTTATGGTTGTTTGAGTTCCTTTCAGCCCTTATTATTAACTATTACAACTTGAGTTTTGCTTTTAACTCATATTGACCCGCTTTAGTCATTCATGGACTTAGTATTATTTATATCTTTCTTTTTGAGAGAGGGTACCAAATTCTTCTCTATGTTTTTCAGAATCTTTGCCAAATATTTAATATTAAAGGGCAAATGTTGATATTAAAGGGAATGGGAGGGGTCCTTTCTCTTTCCTCCATTAGATGTCATTTTTGGCATTATAGGAACCCTGCATCAGGCATCCTGTACAAGATGAAAAGTGATAGATTATTGTTTATTACTTATTAGCAATTTGTAAACTTGAGTAGATAATTGTTAATTAGCAATTTCTAAACTTCATTAGTTGACAACATAGAGTTCTAGAAAATTAGGATGTGTTGTAGACATACGAAACACTGTTGTGCTGCCCTTTCTCTCTTCCCCACCTTCCTTGAGAAAGCCTATAAAATCATGATATTTTAGAGTCTTAGTAGCTTAAGATGTGGTGTATACATAAGAAGTACCATTATGCATTATCACCTTAATCTAAAACTTAACTTCCCGATCTTAATAATGATTGCATTCAGGTATTCTTAATCTTAGTCTCGTGCTTGATCCCTTTTAATTATTGCTGCTTGTTTTATTTTAATTGTGAAAAAAAATTCTTTTCATGTTGAATGGTCAAAAATTCTGTCAAAGTATATTCCAAACTGTGCTTGTGGTTGAATTTCCAAGAATATCAACTGATCTAAGATTGCCGAAATCTTTTTCTTTTGTTTTGAAAATCATCTCCGTTCTCCTTCGTTGCTTTCCCTTATTGCTGCATGTGATTTGGCTTACTTGACATGGAGCTTTCTCTAGCTTGGTGGCCATACTCATGGCATCCTCTGCAGGGAAAAGGAATGCATTTGTAACCAATAGGCTGTGCCCATTCCAGATCACTCAATTTTAGAGTGAGGCTCTTTGTTAGAGGTTTGTCCAATTCCAACCCCACACAGATTGTAGCATAATTAGCTGGTCCTTTTCCAAGAAGCAGCTGTGATGTGCAGTTAAAGCCTCTCATGAAGTTTCCCACTATTTGAAAACATATTATGATCACAGCTTTGTGAGTTGGGGAGTAAAATCTTATCCACCTTAGAGCCCTGGATAGCGTTTTGTTTGTGAAGTTTGTGACTTGACCCTCTGCTGGTGGCTTTCACTGTGAAGAGTCAGCTAGAGCTCGGTTTGAGGGGCCGCCTAAACTTTTAAGGCCTTTTCCTGGGCTTGTCACAAAGATTTTTTCTAAATGGCTCATTCCCCTCAGAGCATCCAACCGGGCCTACTCATTGCCAAAAGCATCCTAGCTTTCCATTTTGCCCATGGGAACTGGTGATTTTAAATGCCTGTAACATTAATAAAACTCAATATTCTCTAAGAAGCTCAGGACTGACTCTGCTAATGCAGCTTTGACTATCAGGTTTTTGGTTCTTCCCTTGCATATGGCTGCAGAGGCACTCCATATGGGCCCTGAATAATAAAACTAAATAAAAAGCTCAAAATAAAATATGCAGGCTCTCCTCATGCTCCCTTTGCTTTGGCCTGGAACCCTTCATTCATCAGTTTTGGGTAGAAAGTTTTGCAACAGAACTGTTTTGGAGTCCTGTGGAGGCATTCGCCTGCATAATGCATGCCATGCAGATCTGCAGAATCATGATTCAAAAGCTGCTTTTCAAGATGGTGTTGTTAGGGACTTACTCCACCATTCCTTCCATGAGATCCTCCTGGGAGTTGTTTGTTTTATAAATATGGCACTTCATGGTTTATCTCGTTACATAGGCATGAACCGACATTTCTTCTCCTATCAGAAATAAAGGGTTGCAAAATATTTTCCATACCAAGGATACACTTTCACTGCATACAACTCAGAATCAGCTTTCTACATTCGCACTGGAACGGGGATATCAAAACCGGGAAGTAAATGAAAGAGACAACGGTTTTCTGAGATCTATGGACAGAAACCTAAACAAACACCATCATAAGCTACAAGTCCTTACTTAAAGCCTGGACAGGGTGTAGTGCCCCCATGTTGATAAGTACATTTAAAGTTCTTTGGATTAAGTCTGCATCTTATTCATTTTGAAATCCCAGCCACTTTAGTGAATGCTTTTGCATAATGCAGCATAGAGTGACATTGAACAGGTTCAACAATAAATAAAATTTGCAGCATCATATAGAGTTGGATAGATTCGATTGGACAGAAGTTAGAGACACTATCACATAAGTCAAAATTGTTAAAGGTAGCAAACTGTTGTCTGATAAGTTGAGATTATTCAAAGTTTCATAGTGTAATTGTTATTTCATTTGAAAGACACTATTTGGTTTTATATCATTTACTGTTGTTTGAAGATTGTTCAAGGATTCTGGTAGTCATTATTTTTGCCAAAAAATGTATATTCACTGTATATTGTTGCTTGGTAAGCAAAGTCTATTCCAGGATTGCAGTATAATCGCTTAGTTTGTAAAAGGTGTTAAGAGACAGGCTATAACAAGAAGCATGTTGAATTTGCCTTTTTTGTCATGGAAAGGCTTGCATTATTTGTTGGTTGTGAAAGGGTAATAATGTGAGTAAAGGAATAATAGAATTCTCCAGCATGAGAATAGATAGCATCAATTTGTGGATGAATTTGAAACAGATTTTTATAAGACTGGAGTACAGATTGTTGATGTGAGTTTGATGCCAGAAGCTTGTGTGGGGGTTATGTGGGACATCCAGACGACATTGACCATACTTAGATCAAAGAATCTGACTGCACAGTAACTCATGGTTTCCTTTCATGAGAATGGATATTTGCCCTAATACATTATAGATTGGGATAGGTGTCATTTATTTACAAAATTTGCATATGGAGGACTTTGTTTTTAACATTCTTATGCGAAATTGGCAAATTATGGAGTAATAAGGTTATCTTTGGGAGTATAAGGGTATATGGAGTAATAAGGGTATATGGCATGTTGTCTCTACAAATTTATATAAGCACAATAAATGAGGCAGAATTAATATCTGAAACTTGGAGACAATATAAACTTCTGTTCATGCAATTTTGCAACCATTACATATTATTGAGAAAAGAACTTAAATAGGCTACAAGATTAATTAGGAAAGCCACATCAAAAAGATGCTAGGCAGAATGTACCTTGTTCTAGCATTTCAACGAAGTAAGAATGTAAAACCAAAATTTCCACGAAGAAGGGCGTTGTGGCTTCTCTTGTGTCTCGAAGGCAAAATGTTGTGTCTAAGTCTTTGGCTGAAAAATGCCACCAACCAAAGTCACAAAAGAATAAACCCATTGAGTTAAAATTTGCTACTTAACTCAAACCCATTGTGAGTGTTTGGGAATCTCAAAAAACAAATAGGGGAAAATGTGGTCTTGGTTACAATGGTTTGGTTGGCTCTTATATCCCAAAATAACATATGAATAAATGTCATGTTGAGTCTACATTTGTTGCTGATTCTTGTGAAGTTAAAAAATCTAAGCAACCAAAATCAATATGTACCATGTCCAATAGTGTCCAAATTTGTTCACATCATGGGCATCAAGGTCATCATTCTAGTAATTGCCTTGACCATTGTATACACCCTTGTACATCATGTGGTTTGCATTCTCATTCTGTCAAACATTGTTATCTACTAGATCCACCTTCAAAGTTTACGAGGCATATAACTTTTGGTTGGATAGATCATTCTGTAAATTTTTATAATCAGATTATATGCACAGAAAATTAACTCAGAATCAGACACAATAACACAGCAGATACCCTGGGAAAACCCTCCTCTTGAGGGAGAAAAAACCCAGCAACAAAGATCTCTCTTATATATATAAATAGAGGCAACAATCCTCTTTACAATGAGGCCAATAACAAGGCCAACCTTCAGCACCTACACAAGATGCAATGGCAGATGATAATCTGCACCTTTCAATATCTAACTCTGCCCTTGAAACAATTCGCAATCTGCTCTTAATGCAATTCGCACTTGACTGAATTGAACTTGCTTGAATGAATCGAACTTGAATTCTAACTTGATGATTATAGTGAATAACAACATCAAGTATATATACATCTTTAGAGGGAAGGACGTGTCTCTTGCCAAGCTGGTCGGCCACAAGGGAAAGACGTCTCCTTTGAAAATCGCGCCATTTAGAACAAGGTCGGCCTTGTAAGAAATCGCGCCTCTTTAGAAAATATTTAACCTTTAACAAAAGATGGTGACTCTTCATTTAATTTTTATCTTTATTAACAAATCGAAGTGTCCTTATAAATCGTGCCTTTTTGACTTATAATAAATTAAATAGCTTGAGAGCTATTATTTAATTTATCCATAGTAATGATATCGCTGGAAGTTACTACGACGCTGCATGTAAACATTAACACATTCCAGGTGGAGATCCAAGGTTGATTTGTTAACCAAATCTTATAACACAGTTCAACCTATTATTGTTGGTGAAAATGTGCCTACTCATGATGCTGATGATGTTATTCCTCATGATTCTTCTAACGATGATGTAGATCTTATTCAGCCTACATTAACTACAATTAATGTTGATATTTCTAATACTCCACTTGGTATATTTGATAAGCCACCGATTGTTGAGAAGATTGAAGAATTGAATCCTGCTTCCCATGAAGAATGATTTTGCTAAACAGTGTGATTGTGTTGAGTATATTGGATATGCAGTTTATGATGATTATGATGATGTTGGTCCTTACTAATGTATTCCAATTATTTGAGGCTACGGAGATTAAGATATTGCCTCTTGTTCAGTATGATATATGCTCTCTAGTCTCTACTATTACTCCATTAGGGAGACCAAGTTGTTGGCAATTTCCTCTCTCATCTGCGAAGGGGGGAATCTTGTGTGTGTGTCAGATTTGAGTGGAGACCTTAGAGGTTGTGGAGACTTCAGAGGTTGGTGACACCTTATGATTGGTGTAATAATTACATTTGATATTGTGTGCATTTGATGTTGTCTAATAACATGATTGTATATTTTATTGGGTGGACTATTGATGTGTATATGTTCCTCCATGATGTATTGATTGTGTCCAAGGTGTGCTATTCCATAT
Organism: Sequoia sempervirens; assembly: GCA_007258455.2. Taxonomy (NCBI): domain Eukaryota; kingdom Viridiplantae; phylum Streptophyta; class Pinopsida; order Cupressales; family Cupressaceae; genus Sequoia; species Sequoia sempervirens. The sequence goes on from VDFB02130012.1 coordinate 8,378, forward strand.
ACTAATTTCAATGATAATGCAGAGTTATACCAGATTGATAGTTGGTGATTACTCATTGGCCCCTAAAGTTTGGTCATTTTTTTTTTTTCAAATTATAGCATTGCAAATAGAGTGATTGCATTCATGATTGGCAAATGCAGACTCACCATGAACAAAACAAGTCCCAATTTGAGACCTGTCAAAGCAACAGGCTCATTATCAAAAGTTGAGACCTGTCAAAGCAACAGTTTCATTGTCAATATTTGAAACCTGTTAAGGCAACAGGTTCAGTATCAAAGTAAGTTGAGACCTGTTAAAGCAACCAGCTCATTATCAAAATTTAGACCTGTCAAGGCAATAGACTCAGTATCAAAGTTTGAACCCTGTCAAGGTAATAGACTTAGTTCAGACAAATTTAAGACTTGTCACAGTAACAAGCTTTTTAAAGAAGCTTCATATCAGCCAGCAAATATTCTCACCAAAGTGCTTGGGCCAAGAGAAGTTTGAGCAGTTCAAAATACTTCTTGGTTTCATGATAACCCCTTCAGATTTGGGGGGAATGTTAATGTGCTAATCATTAGGGGTTAACATATTTGTAATATATTTTTCAGTTTAGAAGAAATGTTTGTTAATCATTAGGGGTTAATCATTAGGGCGGGCAAAATGTATTTGCAGCAGAACCTTAAAATTTCTGAGGACAACACTTTATAAACAGTAAGGGAATTGCCTATTCCTGCATAGGCATTGATAATTATTAATTGTATAATCCTGCCTACTTCTTGCCTTATATCTCAATTCCATTATTTTTATTGTTATTTGTCAGAATTCTGAAGGTTTAGAAGTTTGTGATTACTCTAGACATCGGATCTTACTTTTGTTAAAGTTTATTGTTGTACATTAATTGTCACGTAGCCTTTCTGTTGTTTGTGTTAGCTTAAGATGTTTAAAATGACCATTTTTGTTGCAGTGCCTTACGTGACCGTCGCTTCCCACCTATACAAGCCAGGGAAATACCATACTTGCAATGCACTGTGTCTATACTAACAGATTATGAGCCTGCTGCCAATTATCTAGACTGGGAGGTGCATTTCTTGATAAACTACTCTCCATTCTTTTGGACATTTCTTTGTAAAGCTAATATCCCTTCTTGATTTGATCATGTGTGTGGACATTTTTTAAGCAAGAATATCTAACTAAAATATTTGGTTTGATGAGCCATAAAAATGCTTCGTGCAAACCTTGTGAATGGATTGACCTTTTTGAGCAAATAGATTGGTATTCTGCTCTTCTGTTGAGTATCAATAATTATTTTGAACACAATTGTATTTTCTACCTATACTGAAATCTTGTTTTGTGATGCCTACAGGTTGGAAAGCATGGTATGATTTTGGAGTTCACTGATCCAGATAATACAAGGCGCAGTGCAACTTATTTGCCTGAGGTGGCTGCACAAGAAGGTGCACTATTATAGATGTTAGCATTTGTTAATAGTTAAGGTCCCTCAGTCTGAAGGGCATTATTTGTTTTTTACAAGTCTCGTTTATTGCTTTATTTCATGTTAGGTGCAATTTATGCTGTAAATTTTAGAGTTTATTAGTTGACATGAGGCTAAAGGACTGGTTTTTGCTTTTGAGATTAAAAAATAAGGGTTTAGGGATGAGAATTGCCTTCTTTGTTTTTGGGCTTCAGGGTATAACAATCAACCCAGAATGCTTGTGGGTTTAGTCTAGTTAGTCATTGCCATTCAATAGTTGTTTATAGCCAATGTTCATTGGGGTTCTGGGGAGGGAAATATTTTCTGGATTTTGGGGACAGCTATTACATAAAACTATTATTTGAATTTTTTAAAAATACATATAAGTTATAAATACCTAAAAATAAATTAGACAAACTAAAAGGAGAGCTGATATTATAAATGTGAATAGTTAAATATATCTAAATAAAAATATAAACATGCACCCATCCAAAGTATATAATTCTTGAAAACTCTTCTATAATTGAAAATGATCGATCATGTAGATGTTTTAGTCAATGTTCTTCTGAAATGGATTCAATTATAATGTCAGTGAATTTAACTTGCTTGGTGTAACGTAATATCCCGTTCTAAAAATTCCTTATTCTTGCCTTAAATGGATATTCCATACTCACAATAATACTTGCATAATTAATTATAAATATTAATTTAACTTCAGACTTATAATTTTGATAATTATTAACTTTGAATTTAAAGCTTAATACAAATTTAAAATTATTAAACTTATATTCCTCTGTAATCTTTCTTCCAATCTGCAGCTTCCTTATATAATTGTTTTGAAATGTTTTCTAATTTTCTGTCTAAAGTTAGGGGTTTTCGTCCACTAACTTGGCAAGAGAAATTAAGAGTTTTCATCCTTAAATTCTGGTTTTTGAGGGGTTTTGTCCTCTGTTGACTGAACCATATTTCCCATTCCACAAGGGATGTAAATCAGATATAAAATATATTTTCCATGGAATTTCCCCCCAATAGATGCACCTCTTCAAGTGTCCTCTTGTATGGAAACAAATTTAATTATATTTTTATTTTATATTGATGCACTAAAGAAATTGCAGCAGTCTATCTTCAGCGCTAAATAAATCCATTAAGGAGGGGGCATTACATGTAAGAAGTTCTAGTCTTGTAAAAGCAGTTGGAGACATTCATTTAACAAAAAATTAAGTTTGAATGTTCAACTTATTTCCTTGGAAAGCATAAGATAAGAATCTCTTCTTGTGGGCAATCTCCCACACTTTAGCAGTTTAATGTTGATTCAATCTCCCTTGCATTGAAATAAATCATTGACCGCCACCAATGAGATGAGATCACAAGTTTGCTTTTCAATCAACAGGTCCCTGACTTTCATTAATGGCAGTGTGTTCTATTCTGTGCTTCTAACCAGTAATGCCTTCCTTTCTACGTGCTTGCTTTTGTATGGAATTATGGATGCCAAAGAGTTTGGTCAAACTGGAGTTTGTCTTCTGTAGTCTTCCAGTTCCCATCTGAATGGACTGGAGTCATAAAGGAAAACTTTCAGCAGGCGGGTCACTATCAATTTAGCTTCACTAAATCTGGAATGCTACCTAGATTCTTCTCTCTCCTCTCTACTCTGCCTGAGAAGTCTTGATCTCAGTTGCAATAAGCTCATCTTTTTGCTCTTTACAAGTTGCAGGTACAGGGGATGTCTTGATGTCTCCGGATGTCCTGGCATACCCAAGGTCAGGAATAAATAATGGGGCATCCAGGACAGCTGTCTAGGCCCTGGGGATGTGTCCCTGAGGAACATTCTTTGCAGCTTTCTTACAACTGTTTCCTTTGTTGTTCGTGAAAAATAATTTGTTTTCCTTTGTATGTACCCTTCTCAAATTCTTTATTTGAGTTCTGGATCTCAAAGTCAATATAGTGTTTTACAGTTTTAGTTAGTTTGTTCCTAACCTGTATCCATTTTTGTTGTTTCCTTAATCCGTCTCTCCATTAATTTCAACTATGTTATGTTCTGAAGGCAAAATTCAATCAAGTTGATGGGATAATCATAAAAACAATTGAAGCAACACACATAAAAGCATATTCCCTTCCATATTTAAAGGTAGAGGCTCTGAGAATCAGCACCATGAACTGATATCAAACGGACATCTTTAAGACTTTAACTAATCAGGTGCCTAGCCTGCGCACACAAGGCAACTCAAATGATTCTCATAAGATGCTTCTGGCATAAATCCCTTAATGCAAGTGTTATTTAAACAAGATAAGCATTCATCTTGTGTTTATTTAGAGCAATCTTTGGGTTTGTAAGCTGCTAGAATTCATTACCTTTCTATTGAGATTTAAAGAGGTGCAAGTTCACATGTTTGATTGGGGTTTTTGCAAGTTTTTGATATTGTGTTAAACTTGAAAATTTTAATAATAGTGAACATGTTTTGGTTGGAGGTAAATGATCTGTTATTTAAGAGCTCACTTGGCCAGGATGTATTTCATAGACCATGTCCCACTACGTGTGTTCTTCATAGCCTTGTTTCTATGAGGCATTTTTCCTTAGGAAAATATTTAATTTGGAAGGTCATGTAAATGGCTTGATAATTTATGTTTGGGAAGTCCTTGGATCACTTCAAATTGCTGTATTCTGATATATTGATTGTGCACAGGTTGGACAAAGATTGAGACAATTGATTCCCTCGTGCGCAAATCAGGGTATATGGGTCTTATCACTGAGAATCTACGTAAAAGAGTTCGCATTACACGATATCAGAGCACCCTTTTCACCATGCATTACAGTGAATATGCAGCATATGTTAAAAGAGCAAGAGGTGCTCCTCCTCTTATTGGAGCAAAGTCATACCACTGATAGCAGGGATTCACTGAAAAAATATTTTTCTTTGGATCATTGTTGTTTTAATAAAATTTTGGTAAAATGGACATGGAGGATTATTGATTGACATGATTCATCCATTTACAGTTGGATTGGAAACTTTTAAGATCCAAACCTGCTGAGTCCATTTTCATTTCTCTGCTACATGCATAATTATTGTCGATTTCAACACTTCCAGAAACGATTCTGTGAAAAGTGTTGTAATGTCTGGGGCAGTTGCTTCCTTTTATTGAAGCAAAAGGCCTTGGAAGATATTTATATGAAGTCTCATTTTGCTAATATTTAAAAAATCTGAATTTAATGCAAATCCTTCATCCATGTCTATTTTTCATTTTTTTTTTGTAATATTCCTATGGCTAACCTAGTAAGATTTTATGGTAAATCTATATAAAAGATCGCACTTTGTTGAAAGGCTTTTCTCCACATATAGAAATTAAGTAAATATTAAGAGATTAACTTGCTGTCACTGACAATTTATTTGATATACAAATAAGGACAATGGCTAAAATATACCTTAAGTTCTAATGCTTTACATTCTTTAAGGATGAGGATCTTCTTTTTTGATATCGATTCCTTGAGGTATCATACACCCACTAATTTTGATTGTCTGAAGATGTCATTATGTATCCTGTTAATTATATCTAATCATTGCTTCTCTTGTTCTTGTTGCTGTGTACTTGACAACCACGTGTGAGTGACAGCTCTTCTTTTATGCTTGTTTTTTCCCCGTTTGGCAGCTTCTTAAAAAGTGTTTTGAGATATCTGCCCGTCATGCATCCCCCATCCAATTGTCCATTTTTCTTCAGTGTACTCAAATGTGTAGCAATTACTCTACTTGGTTGGTCTCTTTTGCGTGTTATTCTTATGGGAAATGAACTCTTCATTTTGTAGAGTCGCACACTTCACGAGGTTACCGGAGAATTTCCCCCAGGCCTTTTCACTTTTCAGCTATGAATGTTGCTCCTTATTACCAATGACCTCCAATGAGATTCTTATTTTGATTGTATATTTCAACAGATAAAATAGGTGGGGAACGTGGAATGATTACTTCTGAGGGTTTAGAAAACTTTGGTGGTTACAAATTGTGAATCCCTGTGTTGCTGTCAAAGAGATTCTATTTGAGCTGACCATCTGTATTCTTCATGATCACCGGAACACAACATTTTTATTCATTAGTTACTTTGTATTAATGTTATAAAGACCAAGACATGAACGTTGTTTGGGTTTTTGATTGTGAACTATCGTATAATTTTATCATTGCATCACACCTCAATTTCATTGCCTAATAATTTTGTACTGGCGATATTCCAAGGAATAATATGGAGTTGATACGTTCTGGTGGGCATTGTTCGGTAAATTGTGTTGAGCATGTACTGCCTGTGGATGGGAAGCATTAAGAAGCTAACTTAAGGCCTATTGATGTGTGTGGGTAAATCCGTCAAAGTCGATTTCTGTCATATCCCCTAGGCCTAGCACTCTTAATAGACCAGTTCGGGAAGATGGCAATCCGGTTGGGAAGTTAGTTTTGATTAAGACATTGGTCAAGGGCAATGAACTAAGTGAGAAATATTGAACTTGAAAATAAATATATGTGTGGAATGGTTTGGTTAAGACTGATTAATGACTGAATGCTAAAAGTATTTTTGAATAATTAATGTGATCAGTGAAGTATGATTGAGTTTTGAATTTCCGGTTAAGTAATTACATTGTCATGGCTATATATGAAACTCTGTTTGAGGATTTATATTTTAATGGTCTAATGAAATGGGATTTTGAAATGAGGATAATGAATAAGAGACATAATATTTCCATAGTCCAAATCAGTGAAATCAAGAATGCTTTTGGATGCAACCGAGTAAGTATTTTCCATCTAACGTTTTACATCATTCTTACACGATTGCATCCAGAAGTATTCCTGATTTCAATGAAATGAATGTTGAAATTTTTTGATTTAGGTAAATGATGTCCATAAATTTTATTGGGAAAATCTAACTAGGCAATGCAAATTTGATATGTTACATTTAATGCCGTGAGCGTATTGGTTTGCCAAGTGTGCAGGTCAAAGGTGGAGGCCAATCGAGGTAGAAGGTAGGTACAATGATATGTGAGATGTTAAA
>VDFB02130013.1:0-44877 GCA_007258455.2 Sequoia sempervirens
TCTAGATCTATCAAAGGCACTGTGCAATGAGTCTACCACCATAAATCATAATCAGTTGTGGTCCCTAGATCTACACTCCCTCTGCTCCACCCCCACTGCTATGCTACCAGCCCATCAATCTATTGCTCAAAAAATGGCACAGATATCGGTGTACCCAAGGTTGACTCTCCAGATGACCTGACATACTTAGTTGTACCCATTAGGACACCCTACTGCTCACCAAACTATCGTAGCACCCTTTGAGGAAACTACATCTCGATAATTAGTTGGCTTTGCACAGTCCTGCCAATCAAATATCTAAACTTCCTACAAAAACTGAGATGGTCGGCCTCATCCTCCCACTGCCCACAGTCCCTGTATGGCCTCCAAATGAACAAAATCATCATGTCAATCCTATGCCTCTAGTAGCCTATCTCACCAACTTGGGTCTACTGCAAACCACCCACATAATAATAAAAGTATGGCATGCCATCCACCAGTTGTGGTCTCTAGATGGGTGGACGAAAAAAATAGCGACGTGCTGCCATGCCCATTGTGCTCTCCCATAGGCCACCTCATGGAGTTAATGATATAGTATCCCCAATAAGTAAGGTCCCCAGGCATATACTGTCATGTCCTGTCTCATCTCGATGAGCACATCACCCCAGCCAATGGGAAATCTATGTCCCTGGTGGTCTGGAATCAGTACACCTCCCATCAATGTAGCCAATAGGGCATCAAATTACCTATAATTCTCCGCCATGAACTCCCAGTGGATCTCATGGCCCTCAATCCCTAGCCCTGCACCCTGATCATGATAATAGGTTGTGAAGGTCTGATAACCATGCTGTGGGTTGTATACTATCTGCTCTCCTCATATCAGCAGGTGAAGGATCTGATAAATGTCCTCAAGAGTCACTATAGCCATAAATGGAAGGAGCAAGTCTCTGAGTTCCATCTCTCACAAAGTGCAGTCAGAAGCCCCCTATTTGCCCAGATAATGGGCATATATGCCACATAGTAAAGTCCAAGTCACATCAGTCGTTGTCGCTCCCAGTCTGTCAACTGATCCCAAAATATGTATGTGGATGGCTAGCTCTCGCACATATAAATCGATGCTAACTATCTCTGCACATGTCAAAGCATGCGTCAGTACCTTATTAGAAATCATCATTAATCATTTATCTAATGCAAAAGCATTTAAAATTTGAAATTAAACAAAGTTAGCCTTAGTCAAAGTCAAAGTCAAATGTGTCGTGTTGACTTCATTTGCATCACAATAAGGCGTTTATGTCATTCCATACATTGATTGTGTCTTGATCCAACAATTGTGTTGTTCATGCTCACATTTGTGTCATAGTAGAGCAATTACATTGCAATTTTTTTCACATGCGTTACTCAGTTGAAATGTGTCACTTGAGTCTACAAATGCGTCATAGGATTTTAAATGTGGCATTGTATCCTTTACTTGTGGCGCGAATTGGCAAATGCATCATGGTTTTTCTCAAATGTGTCACACTTCATTGTCCTAACCTAATGAACTTACATGTTTGTGTCACAACGCATCGAATTCGTCGAACGCATGCATAAATGCGGCTTATGCACACGCACATGCGTCGCAATGCATTTGTTACTTGACCTAAAACCCTAAAATTGGCACATAAAATGATGAAATGACAAGGTAAGATAAGGGTATGTACCGTTGGATCTGACCCCTCTGGCCACTTGAAAGTCCGCACGATCTCCCCGTGGTGCTCGGTCATTGGAATCACCATTTTGCTAAAGTCCTCCTCGCTCTGAACTCTCAAATTTACTAAGGTGAAAAGTGAAAATGAATTGACTTTTACCCCATTGTCAACCTATTTATAGGGTCAAAATGGCATTTTTCAAACCTTGTACTACTAGAGGCTCTTTTGACTGACTTTGACTGCCCTTTTTGGCTGCTTTAAACTCCTCGAAATCTAAAACCATCTGTGCCATTGTCTTTCTTGTCATTAAATGAACTTATTGGGACACTTTCCAAATTTTCTTTGTCACAATGTGACAGGATGCATTATGACAAAGAGGGGCAAAATGTAGACACTTAAAAATGACCCAGACATGCAAGTTTTATCTTTCACCTTTTCTTCCTAGCATAATTAAGACATTTTAATTATGTCCTTGGTCCACCTTCATCTATTAATTAAATAATTCATAATTATTTAATTAATTCATGTCATTTTATTCTTCATGATTATTAAATAAATAAATTTTATTTATTTAATAAATCACTAGTGTCTAAAGTCTTCTCATAATTAAATAAATTTCTTAATTTATTTAATTATCTTTATATCTTCTAATTATTAAATAAATAAATATGTCACTAATTCAAGTCTTCTTATAATTAAATGGATTCTTTAATTTACCAATTATTGGTCCTATCTCTAATTAAATAATTATCTTTAATTATTTAATTTGACATTCCTTTTTTAGTAAATAATTTGAAATAATTATTCTTGTCATGTGGTCCCTTAGCGATTAAATTAATTTTAATTCAAAAGTAGTCTTTCCTCAAAACTCAAATAATTTCTATTTATTATTTGATTTTCTAGCCACCTCTTTTTTTGTGCCAATCTTATCTCTTGTCACATGCATTGTCAACCCTTAATTTGATTTTCTAAAAATCAATCTTGTCCATTCATTTAAATTTTGAAATAATGTTGTCTTAACCCTAATTGTGGGTTGTCAAATTGAATCTTATCCATTGATTCTATGGAATTTGTCAACTTGTGATCTTGGCCATTCACTCAAAATTGGATTTTCTATAAAATGGCAATTTTGGTCTCATTTTGTCATCTCATGCAATCTTGTTTTGTCACCTCATGCTATCTAGTTCTGATGCAAGATTCTTGTCTTAGGCACTCTTTTCATACTCTTGCACTCTTGTCATTTTGTCATAGGCATATTTACATTTCATTTGGCATAATTTAGACATAGTTTAGATGCTTACTAGTTGCATTTTAGCTTAGTATTGCATGTAATCATTCAAATCCTTCAACATTTGCTTAGGGCTTGTCATTGTCATTAGATTTTTCATCATAAATCTGAGGGCAACATCATATTTTCAACAAGTCAAGAAGGTATAATGGAGGTCAACCATGGAGAATGAAGACATTTTGGTGAGATTGTTTCATTTGTTTTCATATTTTTCCTTTTCACTTCATTATCACTTTGGGTTTTTATGTTAATGTTTTAATATGCTTCCTACTACTATATTCATCCAAAGTCATCGTTCCTTTGATTTGCTTCATTTTACTTTCCATATAGAACAAGTTTTTCTACCAAGCACAAAATTTTGAAATTCTACAAACAACTAAAATACCCGAAGAATTCACAGCCGAATTTGCTTTACTCCTTTGAGATTTCACTACAGAGGCTCTCCTTCTATTCTTCTTCAATGCAAGGTGACAAATGAGGGTTTCAAATACCCTTTTATGTCTTCGTGTACCTAACCTTTTTAGTTGCATTAAATACTTTTCCCTAGGAGTTTCAGTCACTCTATTTTCTTAGATAGCAAAAGAAAAATTTGTCTGTGGACCTTTTACTTCTCATGTCTCTGCATAAGTGATCACTGATGCATTTTCAAACTTTTATCATAGCTACTAACAATTTTCTGCATTTCGGTGCAAGCTACCGACAAGGGGCCAAAGGATTTTCCTTGAAAAACTCCCCTTAGGCCAATGGCCTAAGATTAATTTCTAAAGGAATTACCAAAGGATGCTTCTGGTATGGGCTTATTTCCTTCATCAGATCCACTCTTCTTTACCCACGTTTTCTTCATCTAATCTCTTATCTCTTCCACAGTCACTTTTCCTTTTCGTTTGTCATCTTTTTGTGAAATTCTTCCTCTATATATCGGACCTCTTCTGTCCATATTTTTGTTCCTACAGAATCTTGCAATGTGACCAAATCTGTTGCAACTATAACACACCAGATTTCTCTGTCTAGACCACTCATTCCACTAATTTCCTCTTGATCTACATTTATTAGCAACATGCCCAAATCTTCCACAAGTATAAAATTTAACATTTCTTAAACTGACAAACATACTTTTGCATTCAATAGACTTATGGCCAAGCTTTTTGCAATTAAAGCACTAACCAAGAAATGATGGACTGCTTGAATTTATTTTACTTGTACACTGAGAAGCCATATGACCAAATTTATTACAAGAAAAGTAGTAACCATTAAACTTTTGAGCATTGGGTTGTCTTACCGGATACCTTCTTCCTTTGTTCATCTGATTTATTTTTCTAGAATCCTTATGTTTAGACCCAGAGCTTTCTTCCTTCTCATATCCAAGACCTCACTTATCATTTGCATCCTTCTATCCTTTAGTTAGCTCAGCAAGCTTAGTAGAACTAATCCTAAAATTCTCCTTGTACTCATTTGCAGTAGTGAGTTCATCACTGAGAATAACTATATATCTTTCAAGTTCTTTTTCATTATTTCTAGATTGTTGCAATTGAATCTCTAGCTGAATGAATCCATTATTTACTCTGTTGCATTCTTCAGATTTTTCTTTTAAGGATTGGGCCAGATTCTTCTCATTCTTCTTCCTTTCTTTAATCTCCTTAGTTAGCTTTATTGCCATAGATTCCATCTCAAGCTTCAGAGTAGCATTATTTCTAGCAAGTTTTTCACATTCCTTAGTTATCTCTTTTAGGGTCTGATTTAGGTGAACATCTTCCAAGTTTTTATTTTCTTTCTGCTTTAGCTGATCACAAAGTTCCTTCATCTTTTCTCTTGACTCATTGATTTTATCCTTTAATGATTGAATGAATTTCTCAGCATCCACAAGATTTACTTTTAATTCCATGAATTCTACTTTAGATTGATCAAGATCATCAAGTGCCACCATAAGATGTTGTTGAAGTCCACCAAAGTCCATTGTATTCCAAGATCCACCTCAAGCTATTAAAATTATATAGAGGAACTATGCTCTGATACGAATTGTTGGACTCAAGGAACACTAAGAGGGGGGGATGAATCAATGTTCAACAAATTAGACTTTCAATTCAGATCTTAAACCATTTTTAGCACATAAACAAAAATAAAGATGCAAAAACATGAACAAGATGATCAAAACACCATAACACCAATATTTTTATGTGGAAACCCTGTTAGGGGAAAAACCACGGTGGAGATTAATCCATAAATTATACTCTGTTAAAAGTATGAATAAAAGGGAATGCACTTGCATTCAGGCACACTTCCTAGAGCTCACTGCTCGAAATAAGGAAGGCTCACTACCTTACAAAATTTTTGTGATTACAATAAAAATGAACTGAGAAGATAACATCTACAAATGCCTGGATTCAGTTCTGGTGAAGCACATAAAATAGATTCTGAACCTTTTGTCTAATCCTACAACTCACTCTACTTTGCTCTACCTTAATTCATAATAATCTTCTTCTACTTAAGAAAAATTTACTCAACTAATCTTCTGATGTTCGCTCATACATTTTTGATGCTCTTTTCACACGTTCACACCTCACCACTTCTTCCTCTTTTCAAAAATGAATTACCGATCTCATATATATATCCGCTAGAAAATATTTTAATCACTTAAGTTGGCTTCAACAAAACATGAAATATTCTCCAACGGTCGGCTCAAATCACAAGTTATATTTAATGTACACCCACAAAGGTCAGACATAGTTGGGACCCAAAACAATATTCTCAAACTTAGAAACAATTAAACAACTACTCCTTATACATACACGACATGCTACATTCATTGAGTTGGCCATAATGAGAAAATAAATAGAAAATTATTCTACCGAATCTCCTAACTCGTATACTGATTGCTGCAACACCACAAAACTTACCAATAAGGTAACATACATTCTTAACAAAATTTCTTGGGGATCCACAACAAAAAATGATGATTCGGTGAAGCATACAAATAGACTAACTGACCAAATACCCTATTCTTCATGCTTTCTATCGGTAACACACTGTCTTCTACATTTCTTGCTGGTATAATTAGATCCTAATCTGTAGACCAAGATAATGACTTCAGTTGACATCAATGACAACACTAGAAGCCATAAACAATCTCCCCAATCCATATGCCAACATAACTTGCCAAAAAAAGATCCAATCATGCTCAAATCTTGGAATAAGGAAAATGAACATGTCCATGATGAAAATGTAGATCCATAGGGTTTGGTGAGCAACTAAGATGAAACAATGAATCTACCAACTTGAACTAAACAAGAACAAAACTGAAATAATGTATTTTTGGTTGATGTCGAATTGCCAAGGACCAAGGATGCTACTGCATCAGACATCTAGGGTTGATTGAAAAGCGAGTCTCTCACTTTGTTGGGGCTAAAGGATAACCAATAAGGTCTACCTCATCCTGAGAAATCCAAGAAGAATCCTCTACTGGTATTCCTTTCCACTTCACAAGATATTCCTTATACTATATTCCACAAGTTTTCATCCCATATTTGATATCCAAAATCTCTTCTATCTCATTTGATTGTTGTTTAGGAAACTGATTCTCCAATTTTTATTTTTTGTCCTTACTTAATTCTACCTCATGGTATTGATGTAGATCTGCAATTTTGAATATAGGTGATATACCCACGCCATTCAATAACTCTACTTCATATGCATTTCCTAAATCAAATTTCTTCAAAATCTTACAGGGTCCAAACTTCCTCATCTTGGGCTTATTGTATGTGCCAACTGGAAATATTTCCTTCCTCAAATACACCATTACTTCATCTCCAACTTTGAACTCCTTATGTCTCCTCTTTTCATCTGCTCACTCCTTATACTTGGTTCCTTATCTTCCAATTGTTTACCTTTGCCAGTATGTACTATCCTCGCATAATTACTTGCCAAATTCGCTTTACTTTTGCACTTTGTTTACATCTTCCTTAATAATGTCTAACAATTACGATATACCTCTAGGGTGAACTCCGGTAACAATCTCAAAAGGTGTCTTTCTGGAACTCCTATTCACTGAATTATTGTAAGCAAACTCTGTTTGTGCAAGGACTAAATCCCAACTTCTAGTCTTCTCTCCAACCAAACATCTCAGAAAATTCCCCAAACTCTTGTTTACTACCTTTGTATGTCCATCAATCTGTGGATGAAAATTAGAACTAAACTTTAAATTTGTCTTTAACTTCTTCCAAAGTGTCCTCCAAAAGTAACCAACAAACTTTGTATCTCTGTTTGAAACAATACTCCTAGGTAATCAATGCAACCTGACCACTTCCTTGAAAAACAAGTCTGCTAAATGTACTGCATTTGTTGTCTTCTTAAAAGGTATGAAATGTGTGTGTCATTTTAGAAATCTATCCACCACCACAGAAGTATAGAATCATTACCTCTACTGTGTCATTGGAAAACCCAAGTATAAAATCCATTGATGATATCCTCCCAAGATCTCTGGAACTATCAAAAACACACAATCCAACATTCTAACTTCCATATTCCTTTTGCAACTTCGACAAACTCTACAACCCTACACAAATTTCCCAGCTCCTTATGAATTTGTGGCCAAAAGTAATTCTCACTTACCAATCCTATTATCTTATCAATTCCAAAGTGTCTTGACAATCCTCCACTATGTTTTTCTCTCACCAAGTTTTCCCTCATTGAACTATAGGGTATACACAACTGATTCCCTCTGAACAACATATCCTCCTGAATGAAATAATCCAACCACTCAATCCTATCCTCCAAGACTAGTTCTTTACAAACTCTCCAAGGTTCTACAAAATTTGGATCTTCCTCATACAACTTCTTCAATTCATCAAAGCCTAATACCTCCACTCTCATCTCTGTCAGTAATTTCCTTCTCCTACTCAAAGCATCAACAACTCTATTTGACTTTCCACTCCTATGCTTAAAAAAAATAGTATAACTCTACAAGAATTCTACCCATCTCATGTGTCTCTGATTCAACTTACCTTGATTGTTCAAATACTACAATTCCTAATCTGATCCGTATACAACAAAAACTCCTTAGGTGAAAAGTAATGTCTCCACTTCTTCAAGGCTTGAACTATGGCATAAAACTCCTGATCATACACTAAATATCTTCTCCTAGAATCATTCAATTTCTCACTGAAATAAGCTACTAGTCTTCCTTCTTGACTTAATACTGTTCCAATTGCATTTCCACTTGTTTCACAGTCTACCTGAAATACCTTGTTAAAGTATGGTAAAGCCAACATAGGCTGCTTAGTCACCTTCTACTTCAACAACTCAAAACTCTGATCTGCTCCAAATGTCCACCTAAAATATTTTTTTATCTCCTCTCATTGTTTCTATCATAGGACTGCAAATAGAACTGAAATTCCTAATGAAATTTTGGTAGAAACTCACCAATCCATGAAATGATCTTACCTCTCTAATGCTTTTCAGTGTAGGCCATTCAACAATTACTCTTACCTTCTCAGGATCCATCCTCAATCCATCTATAGATATCACAAATCCCAAATATACCATTTCTTCCTTCATGAAACTACACTTCTTAATGTTTATCAACAACTGCTCTTCTCTCAACCTCTACAAATCTTGTCTTATATGCAACAAATGTTCTTCCCTAGTCTTACTAAAAATCAAGATGTCATCTAAATAAACAATCACAAAATTACCTTAGTCCAAAAGGCATCACCAACCACTCATACAACCCTTCATTTGTCTTGAACGTTGTCTTCCACTCATCCCCTTCTCTAATTCTTATATGATGATATCCACCTTTCAAGTCTATCTTTGTAAAGTATTTAGCTCCACTCAAACAATCCATAATGTCATCCATCTGAGGTAAAGGAAATATTTACTTAACTGTGATCTTGTTTATGGCTCTAGAGTTTGTACACATCCTCCATTCTCCATCCTTCTTAGGTGCTAATAAAGCAGGTACTACACAAGGACTTAAGCTTTCTCTAATCAAACCCTTCCTCAACAACTCTTGTACTTGTCTATTCAATTCTTCATTTTCTACAAGTGTCATTCAGTGTGTTACTTTATTAGGAAAACTAGCTCTAGGAATCAAATCCATGCAATGACTAATACTCCTCACAGGTGGTAATCCATTAGGTACATTATCTGAAATGATCCCTTCATATTCTGCCAACAACTCCTTTATATCCTTCGGTTGTTCTTCTACACACTTCAAGTCTTCAGTCTTCTTAGGAACCAAGGCATAGTGCATGTTCTAATGTCTCAGTCCATCCAAAAATATCCTTCCATCAACCAAAAAAATTCTAGCATTGGTACAAACCTCAACCTTAAGAACATCCTCCAATGGCAATAAAGTCTACTTCATCCCATTAGCAACAATGGTATATGTGTTCTTCTTTCCATCATGAATAGCCTATCTATCATACTACCAAGGTCTTCCCAACAAAACATGGCATACATCCATAAGCATGATATCACACAAAACTTCATCATGATAATTTCCTATCTTCAATTTCACCAAACATTGTTCACTTACCAGTACCTTATGCTCATCTTTAATCCATGCTATCTGATAGGGCTTCAGGTGTTTCAATCTTTCCAGCTTCAATTTGGTCACCATTTTTTCAGAAACTAGGTACTCGGAGCTTCCACTATCAATAATTACTCTACAACATTTACCAGCTACCTTGCATCTGGTCTAAAACAAATTCTTTCTCTACAACGGTTCCTGCTCCAACTCACTTTGACACAATACTCTTCTATTTGCCAACACTTCTCCATCTTCTGGTTTGTTAGATGATCCAGCATGATCTTCCTCAACAAAGGCTATTCTTCTACTATTCTCTGTCTTTATGCTTGTATCTCCTTGATTGCATTCAAATGCTCTATGTTCTTCTCCACCACACTTAAAACATGTTCCCTTAAATACTCTTTTCTCCTATCCTCTATCATCTTTTCTATAACCCTCATTCTGGTAACCACCATATCCTCCTCTCCAATAAGAGTTTCCATCATCTCTACAGTACGAATTATCATTCTTACTAACTTTCTTATCTTTATTATGATATGCAAAAGATCCTCTTCCTCCTCTAGTAAAAGTTCTTCCTCTCTAAAATCTTCCACCTCTTCCTCTCTTTTAGGGCACATTGATATTCCTCTTTCACATTCTACAACTTGATCAAATTGATTTCATCTTGTATAGACGATCCCAAGCCATTCACATATCTGGCTACTTGTTCGATCTCATCCTCTGAATTTCCAGATCTAATATTCAACTTGTAGAACTCCTCAGTATACTCTGCCACACTTAACTCTTTCTACTTCAAATTTTGTAACTTCCAGAACAAACTGATCTGATATCTGTAGGCATAAACTTTTTCTTTAACTTATTCACCATTCGATCCCATGATCTTATCTTTTCTTTTCCTCTTCTTCGCCTATCTATCTACAAATGTTCCCACCAAAGGGATGCATGTCCTTTCAACTTTGTACAAAAAAATTTCACCTTCTTATCTTTAGTGGTACCTTCAAAATCAAAATACTTCTCCATCTTTGTTATCCATCAAGCAATTCATCTGAATCCAACTTACCATTATAATTTGGTGGATTGAAATGTGGTTTTGTGTTTTCTCTTCTTAGGGCTCTTATGAACCTCTCTTCTCCCTGATCCAGGCCAGGTTGATCTTCTCTTTCCCTTTCTTCTTGTACTTTTATCTCTTCATCACTCACATCATCAACTAGTCGACCTCTCCTCTGGGCCATTTCAACTGCATCTAATCTGGTAGCAATTCCTCTCAACATCTCCATTATAGTTGGGTTTGCATTTCCATGCGCTCCATTTCCTCTAACATTTCTTCTTCCCTCCATATTTACACAAGTCCTCTATAGCTGCAGGTCAGATCCTCAGTCTGGCACCCCACAACAAATCTTCAACAAGACTTTCCAAACTCTGACGATCTCTCACAGAACAAATCTCGCTTTGATACCAATCTGGTGCAGCCATGGTAGGAGGGTCCTCAAAGACAACAGTCTATATTGTGCAACAAGAGTCACACAACATAAGCAACACGCAATATGGAGGCAAATGCAAATTCAAACATTCTTATTATCAAAAGTCCCAATTACAAATAGCCGACAACATCTGGGTTTACAAATTCAGCTCATAGGCCTGTTACAACATGTTCAAAATATCATCTTCCTATATGCTCCTCAATGTGAGAAAAAATATTACACATCAATGCTATATTATTCTACTACTTAATTGACTTATTCTATCCTAATGATCTATTACAAGCTTTATATCATATCCACAAATCTAGAATCTTTCACGTCAGCCAAGGATCATTACAATTTCCAGTGAAGGAAAATGTAATGCATGCATGAAAGGGTCAGCCTCAAATTTGAATTAATCCTCGGTGAATGCATAGGATGAAGTGTGGACCTATAATTAAGGTTGGGGACACTCCATCGAACAATTCGAATCACACCATCAAGATCCACAAGCTATTAAATTAGCTATTAGCTTAGAAAATTATTTTGGTGCTAGTTCAACAAACTACCATTAAATCCGGAAGCAATAACTTGCCATAAAAAGATCTAATCATCCTTAAATCTTGGAATAAGGTAAATGAACATGTCCATGATGAAAACATAGATCCACAGGGTCTAGTGAGCAACTAAGATGAAACACTGAATCTTCCAACTTGAACTAAACAAGAACTAAACAAGAACAGAATTGAAAGAAAATAATTTTGGTTGATGCTAGATTGCCAAGGACCAAGGATGTTCATGCATCATAATTGAAAGGACATGAAATATTTGATTTAGTTTTGTTAAGTTAAGATTGTGAGAGTGATTTTATTCCTCTAGCATTGCATCAATTAACCCAATCTAGACAAGCATAGGCTGAATTGCTCCAAAATTTGGTACTCATGTCACAAGAATAGGTGGATGAAATTGCAACAATTCACTATAGAATGAATGTATTTAAAGAATGGATTGAGTATTAGGTTAATCAAGTGGAAGAATTTATTAAAGATGTTATTGGGAAATACAAGGAGGCACACCATTGGTTTGAAAAGTCTAGAAGGTTAGAAGGAGAATGTAGGTTTCGCCAGGAATAGGTTGATGCTGAAAGGAAAAATGTAGAAACTCTCATGAAAATAGATTTCCAAGAATTGATAAGAGAAAATGTAATTTTAAAAAAAGAAATCCCATTGTATGAAAAAATGAAGAAACAATTAAAATGGGAAGGTGACACATTGGTACAATGTATAGAAGGATTCGAAAAGGTCACAGAGGAATGTAGTAAGTTGCTTGAGAAAGATCATGATTTTATTAAAGTGTTAGCATGTCAAGATTGTGATCCCTAGACATTAGGATAGGAGGGTAAAGAAGCAAAAATATTTCAAGGAGTGGATAGAAAGAATAAATAAAGACCTTGTTCAGTTATTAACGCATGAAGTTATTGATGAGATAATACATTGTAGAAACACTATAGTCAAATATGAGATAGAGAAAGCATAGAGGAATGCCAATATACTCCAGATATCAGATGATTACACCAGGCTCAAGTTCAGTTGGAAAGTGATACAAGGAATTTCAAAAGAGAGCATGCATCAAATATTAAATGCTTTATGAGAATATCAGTTGAAGAAAAGTGAAGAAAGGATCCCAAAACCTGAGCTCTAAGTGATACATGAAGTATCAGATATCGGATACTGGAAGTGTCACAAAGGCATTTTGTTGAATTTGATTTTTGCAAGTTGTTCCTAGTCTCGTTGGAAGTTTCATGTCTGGTATTCTAAATAATTACCAATAGCCTTTCTTTATGTGGAGTATTGTGCACCAGAGTTTAAAGATGAAGAGTGTTGCTACTAAAGAAGTCAAAGCTTTGACTTCATCTAAAAGATTTTGATGATAGTTGGCGTATGCTATGTGCTATATTTTGATTTGATATTTTTGATTCTCTTGATAAGACTTTAAGTTTGAACTCTTAAGGCCTTGTTCCTATAAAATGTCATTTACTACTTTATTTTTATTTTAAGTTAATAATTTGTGGATGTTGGAAGAGCCAAAAATTCTTTAAGTTTTGTTCTTTTTTCCTATTTTCTGAATCATTCTAGACTAAAAACTTGTATGCACATAGAATTTAATCAATATCGAAGCCAATTTGATAGCTACCTATCTCATGAATTTTTGTAGCTGGTTTTGTTAGTTCAACCAAAGAAGACTGTATGTTGTGTCATTTAAGGGTGCATATAGAACCTACTCGGTGTCCAAACTAAAACCCCCTTCTTTAAAAGCTTGCACATTTTATATGTATTTGTGAAGCAATCTAGTGAAGTATAAAGTGGTTTTCTTTGATTTGGTTAATTCTTTGGGGCATGCGTGGAGAATAACTGGAATAATTTAGTTTCGATATTTTTATAGCCTTTATTTTTAGATTAGATCTTGAAATTCTTGAAAATGTTTCAAAAATAGATAAATGAATAGAAATTTATTGAAAATATTTAGTTTCTTATGAGGTGTTGAATTCTTAAGCCCAAATACTTAGTGATGAAAAATTGTTTGATGTTATGAAATATTATTCCAAATGCTGATTTCATGATATTATTTTTATGATTGAACTAGAAATCTTATATTTGATGTATGTTCTTAATGAGTGAAGACAACCCATATTCCCTTTGGAGTTAATAGCAGCCATCACATCCTTTATACCTAGAGTGAATGTGAGTATGAATAAGACTGACTCTTTGAGACTTGGGATTGCTTCAGGTCAGCTTTTCTAACACATAGTTTAAAGGTCTCATTGGATTTAAAGTATTTCAAGAAGATGGGTTATTTGTGGTTTCACGTGAGGATTTTATGCCAACTGTTGTTGTGAGTAACTGTAAGTCATTAACAGGGAACTAGCACTAGAAGGAGGGCATATTGTTGTTCTTTTTGGTTTGGTTTTGAAACTAGTTTTCATGGAGTCACTAGATCTCAGTCTGGTGATCCTCATGTGACTTTAGTTGAGCTTAGTGGTCGAACATCATCTAGACCTTAAAATTTTGGAAGTTTAAATGAAAATTCACAAAATCTGACTGTTGTAATACCACCATTGCCTCCCATAGTGATGGATTCCTTTAATGTAGAGTCACCAATTCGATTTACTAAAAAAATCTTGATAAGTTGTGTCCTAAATATTATTTTCACAAAGATACAGAGGAACATATCAATAACTTCAAGGATACTTTTTTTAGAGCAAGGATTCAACATGAAGATGGTGTGTTTAGGTTGTTCCCATATACCTTAAGCGACGAAGTCTACTAGTGGTATGTCAACCTGCCTCATAGTTTAGTTAGATCATGGCAAGATATGGAAACTCAATTTTTTGCCAGATTTAGAACACAAGCTGACCTTGCTCTATTATATCATCAATTTTCTCAAATTAAGAGGTTCAATGGAGAACCTATAACTTCTTTCAATGACAGGTTCTAGAAGGCTTATTCTAGGCTATAGGAACCTTACCTAGTGGATACTTTGTCTGCCATTGTAGTTTATTATACATCAGTAAATCCTTTAACTACTATGCTTGTAAAACAAAAGGAAAACCATCCTACTACTTTACCTGAAGCCTATGTTGAAGCCATAAGTGTAAGTTTTAGAAATGAAACATCTCGAAAATGGATTATTTGCAAATGGAAAAAATGGATTAAATAGTTACCCTATCCTGAGTTTAAATGGAGTCCCCCTAAATCATCCCATGACTCCTAGTGTTTTTTCTTTAGCGATTCAGAATGGGACATTTCCTCAAAACAATTTCTTTCAACCACAAAATGGTCAATCTTTAGTCCCTCACCCTTGTCCAGCTATCACAAAGCTGCATCCTAATGGAAATTATTTCTTCTCACAAACTCAGGAAAGTCAAAATGTCAAAATTCTAGACAATAAGGAAGAAATTAGAGAAATTATAGATCAACTCAAAAGGCTAACCACAAAGGTTACACAATTAAGAAATTAAAACTTTTATTGTCAAAGTAACAACCAAAATTCACAAAGTCGAGTGTATAATGCTTCTAGACCACCTAGACCTTGGAACACACAACCAAATAATAGAGGGATATCTACACCTTTAGATAATACTAATCCTTCTGATGATATATCCATGTCAAAGGTGAACTTATCCAACCTTTCGATGAATAGTTGGTGTAGAATTCATAATACACATGCTCATGCTAAAGTGGATTGTCCACAGTTTAAAACTACTTCAAATATTTTTCTAGCTGCTACACATTACAACAAACAATGTGATTCCCATACTCCTAAGGGAAATGAATTGGTTCCAATAGATATGATTTTTCTTTAGTTCTTGAAAGCTATAAATGTTTCAAATCACCTATTGTCGTTAGGAGTTATACTCATGAATATGAAGGAGACAATTCAACCATGACTTTAAAAACATATACGTTTCCTTATCAAAACAAAAATGAACCTCAAGAAGAAATAGATTTATGCTTTTAAACAATATCAGAAAGGTCATAATTACAACTTGAGAAGTAACATAAATGGTGGAAATAAATTCAATGGGCCATGAACCACATCAATTCTGCCTAACAAATTTAATACTCCACCTAATTATAAATCAAGCAATACTCTAGGGTTACCTAAGATAACCTCTCATTATAATTCATCAAATATTTCATGAAGTGAAAAAGTAGATTTTGCTGATCAAAACAACTTGACTAATTATTTAGCGAAAGAAATAAAAAAGGATAAAATCATCCTTTCTTTATCAGAATTGCTCAAAAAACCTATGATTAGGAAAGCTTTCTTAAATACTTTAGAAGATCTACCAAAGGAAAGAAAACTTAAGGAATCTCAAGTGAAGGATAATTACATTAAGGAAAAACACAAGAACATTGTTCCCATGGTAGATGCATAAGTAGCCTTTTACAAAGGAAAGTTAGAATCCCCACCATTTCTACTCACATTAAGAATATTTGGTAAAAATCTCCATAATTATTTAGTAGTCTCTGGAGCATCTACTAATGTGATGCCTTTATCCATATGTCAAATGCTAGGGTTAACTCTTACAAGTTCCTTAAAGAAAGTTACTCAACTTGACAAAACTGAAGTAAACGTAGTTGGGGAATTAACTAATATTCACATGAAACTAGTGTCAGACCCCAAGATTCAATACTACATATATATTCAAGTCGTCGAGATACCTGATACTTACAGTATGTTATTGAGTAGGGACTGGTTGAAAACTTTGAATGGATACATGGCTACAGATTTCTCACATATGTGGTTACCGTGGAAAGGAGTTCCTAACCAAATCAGAAGAACCACATATGAAATACATGTTCACTGATTACGATCAGAAAAATGAAGTTCTATACATTGATGTAGAACCAAGAGTCTATAAAACATGAAGCTCGGGAATAAAATAGAAAAAGTATTTACATGCAATGCTGAAAAAAATAACTAGATAACTCCTAGAACAAATGTTTTAATTGAATCATATTGTGATTCTTTCAAAGACAAAAATAGTCCTTATGATAAATTTTGGAAGAATATTGTTACAAAAGCTTGAAAGAGCAATAAAATTGAAATTTCACACCAATTTTTTTGTTATTATAGGATTGGTGCAGGTTACACAATTATGCACACTCAGAAGATAGTTGGATGATGTGCTTGGAAATAATTCACAAAATTGAAAACCAGTATTGCCTAGGACATGATAAGTTCAAAAGGTCTAAACCAAAAATACATTAAGACATAACTCAAATTATGTAGACTGAAAAGGCTAAGTTGGCAACTCTTAAGAATGGTAAGTTTCAAATTACGAATGATCAAGCTTGGATTCTTAAGTTTGATGGATCCAAATAAAAACAAGGGATTGGAATTAGAGTTGAACTCATAAGCCCGCAAGGTAAATATTTTCTTGTTGCTTATTGATTGCAATTTCAGTGTACTAACAATGTGGTAGAATATGAAGCCTTGATTCATGGCTTGATGCTTGCAATAAAAAAGAAAGTCAAAATTCTTAAGGCATTTGGTGATTCCAAATTGGTAGTTAAGCAAGTTGGAAAACAATACATTTGTCACTACAAGCAATTGTCCAATTACAAACATAGAGTGTGGGATCTAATAGAATATTTCAATGCATTCAATATTACTCACATTCCAAGAAGATTTAATCAATGAGCTGATCTTTAGCTACTGTTGCTAGTGCTTTAGAACCTTTAAATGCCTCAAATTTGAGGAGATTCATAGTTGAGCTAGTACAATTACCTTCAGTTCCCAATAATGTTACAAATTTGCAAGTGTTTGAAGATGATTGACACATATTGGAATTTATAACTAACTCTGGTATCTTCGAAGCACAAATAATTGAAGAAATAGATCACTTTGATGGCAAAATTCAAGATGAAGAATTAGCTCAAGCTAAAGATAATAATATTTAGAAAGGGATAATTGAGTTGGAACGACTGTTTGACATCGATCAGATAGTTCGATAGAAATATTTGCCTCAAAGTGGTGGAGGGAAATCTAAATTATACAATTTTCATACTAAAGAAGATCCTAAGAATGTGCTTATAGGAAAGGTTTTCATTGAAGAAGATAAGAGAAATATTTCTCAGGCACTCAAATATTATTGGAAGGTCATAGCATGGACATATGAAGATTTGAAAACTTATGATACTTCCATTATCACACATACAATACAATTGAAGCCTAATGCATAGCCTTTCTGACAGAAACAATGACTAGTAAATGCACTTTTAGAACCACTAATTCAAAAGGAAATCCAAAATATTTTATCATCCAGAATAATATTTCCTATCAGACATTCTACTTGGGTGGAAAATTTGGTACTCGTAAGGAAGAAGAATGGGGATATATGGTTATGTGTAGATTTCAAAAATCTTAACAAGGCATCTGAAAAAGATAATTATCCACTAACTTCACTAGAAGAAGTGTTAAAAATAGTCAATGGTTCATAGATGATGTCCTCTCTAGATGGATTCTTTGGATACAATCAAGTATTGGTAGAAAAGGAAGATCAGATGAAGACATCGTTCACCATGAAGTGGGGAAATTTTTCTTATAGAAGGATTCCATTTGGATTGATAAATGCCAGAGCTACATTTCAAAGAGACATGGACTATGCTTTTCAAGAATTGATAGGAAAATGTATTATCATTTACATGGATGACCTCATAATATTTTCAATGAATAGAGGATATCATGTTTGAGATCTTAGAGCAATATTACAAAAGTGTGAAACTTACGAAGTTTCACTAAATCCTAAGAAATGTATTTTTCGGGGTGACTGAAGGTAAATTGTTGGGACATATTATTTCTGAAAAAGGTATTTCTATAGACAGAGTAAGCACATTACTCAAGATACAACTCCCCAAAATTAAGAAAGAATTGAAATCATATTTTAGTAAGATCAATTTCATCTGAAAATTTATCACTG
The DNA here is from genome assembly GCA_007258455.2 of Sequoia sempervirens. NCBI lineage: Eukaryota > Viridiplantae > Streptophyta > Pinopsida > Cupressales > Cupressaceae > Sequoia > Sequoia sempervirens. The sequence continues at coordinate 18,428 of VDFB02130013.1, forward strand.
GATTTTCCAAGATAGTGAAACCACTCAATGATGCATTAAATAAAGATGCAAAAATATAATGGAAAAATGAGGCTAAGCTTGCCTTTGAAAATATAAAAGTTGCAATTACGGAAGCACCGGTACTGGTAAGTCCAGATTATATTAAACCTTTTTACATTTACTCTTTTGATTTTGGTCATACTTGTGTAGCAGTACTAACATAGAAGGGCAAGAACAAAGAAGAAAAGACAATTGATTTTATGAGCACTCCATTTAAAGAAGTGGTGTTAAGATACAAAGATGTTGAAAAACAAGCCTTTTCTTTGCTCAAAGTAGTATGAAAATTCAGGCATTACATTCTCATGAGTATAGTCAAAGCTATTGTTCCAGATTCTATAGTCAAAATGTTGCTAACACAAAGCGAGCTCGGAGAAAAGAGAGCCAAATGGGTTACGATTTTGCAAGAATTTGATTTAGAAATAATACCCATGAAATTGGTTCAGGGACAAGGTTTGGTCAAATCTATTGCAAAAATAGATCCGCAAATCTCTAGTCGATAGTATACTTTGGATGTAAGAGATAAAGAAGATTGGTATTTAGATATATGGCATTATCTAGTCAGTTATACTTGCCCTGATCATATGCAAAGAAATCATAGGATAGATCTTAACATAAAATCACAAAGTTACATGATCAAAGGAGGAGCTCTATTCAAAAGAAATCATGAAGGAATTTATTTAAGATGTTTGAATAGAACGGAAGAAAATGAAATGTTGCAAGAATTGCACGATAAGTTTGGAACAACTCACGGAGTGCCTTTAGCTACTATGTTGTAGTATGAAATGTGTGGGTGCACTCCTAATGGGGAGTGATCAAACTTATGTAAAAAAAAAAATTGGCATTGATGTCAAAGGGGGAGAGAGTGTCATGTGAAAAAGAATAGTGAAAGAAAAAGGATATTGTTGTCTTTTATGGTTTTTCACATCATGTGTTTCCATCAATGACAAAGGGGGAGATTGTTGCAAGCATGAATAAGTATGGCGGTGTTGTCATTAATGTTGTCATTGATGTCAACATAGTACAGGTTGTTGCAGAGAAAGGAAATAAGTGATTGCAGATGGTGCATGTATAGTTGAGATACTATTGAGAGGTTGTGATTACATGGAGCTATCTTTATGGTGTTGCGGGTGTGCTGATATGATGAGTTTCCAAGTTCTTTTCAGATAATTAATAAATAGTGAAGAGATAATTATGTGTGTGTTTAGAATGTGCTCTAGTACGTGCTCCACATTTCTTTTTTGTTGATCCTATGCTGGTGTGGATCTGAAGTGTTATTTAAGGGAATCCTTGGGTGATATATCTTGGATTATAGCTTCTAGTTTGAGGAAGAGTGAAATTTGAGTTCACCAGTTTGTGAATTGGTCTAGCAGAGTTTTTTGTCTGTGAACCGAGAGAAATGTATCTACTCTGCTATCCTCTGCTGGTTTGTTTTAGGTCTTGTGGATCTTAAAGAAGGCTTGTAATGGTGTTATTTTTTTTCTATCAAAGATGTTCATGGTTTGGTGCTCTGAAAGACTAGTTTTAGAGTTACTATGTGTGTCTATATAGTCTAGATGGTTTGATGGAAAGTGTTATGTGTATGAAGGTTATTGCAGTAGTTACAGATGAATCTGAAGGAATATAAGATGTGTTTCAGTGTATTTTGAAGTATGTTATGTGTTCTGCATGTTATCTTCTTGTTGCGGAAGCGTGTACTTCAAATTTCATTGGTTTTTTCATTAGATTTGGCCGACCTAGTGTTTACACGTCATGTGAAGGATAAGTATCAATTAAGGAAGCGCGTGATTGATATGAGATGTTGTTTTGGGTCCTAGTTAAGTGTTGGTTTGGTCCATTCTCATTCTCATCCATTGTGAGAATGTTGAGTTGCTAACCTAATTTGAATTTCTAAAATGAAGCATGTGTAGCTGACCTTGGAGAAAGTTTCTAAGGTTGAAGATGGTATAAATACAAGGAAAGATGTTAAGGATTGAATGCCAAAAGTGTGCGAAGCAAGATAGATGTGATAAATTATGTCAAAGTGAACTAAGGAAGTGAGAACTTCAATGTGCTAGACTCCTGAAATTAGTGAGATGATGGTGTCTACAATTCTTTGATCAAGGTTGCGGATGTGTGCAAGTTGTTGTGGTGGATTCTGTTGCACTGAGATAATGTTCTTTGTGTAACATTATTCTTTCTATCTTTCTATATCTGTAGGCAGTGAGCCTACCATTTTGACAATAATTCCTATTTGGACAGTGAGTCCTATCTTGGGCAATGAGCCCTCTGGCAGTGAGCCTCTTTATAAACAGTTTTGTAATTACTCTTATATTGTGAATTAATCCTCATCGTGGTTTTTCCGTTATTGGGTTTTCCACGTAAATCTGGTGTTTCTTGTGTTTTCTTTCTATTATTTGCACTTCATGCTCATACTTAACAACATTTTTAAGTGGATGTGAAATTGTTTAAGATCTGTGGTGAATGTGAATTGGTACAATTGATTCACCCCCCTCTCAATTGTCTTGTGCATTTCAACATACTGCACATGTTATTTTGAGAGTTGGTTATTACTGGCCAATGATTTTTAAAGATACATTTGAACACGTAAAACATTGCTATACATGTCAAACCATGGTAGACAAAGGAAGATTCAATGCTCAACCATTACATCTGGTGATGGAGATGTGCCCTTTTTCACAATGAGGACTAGATTTCATTGGAACTATCAATCCTCCATTGTCTGTAGGTCATAGGTTTATATTAACTACTAAAAAATATTGCACTAGATGGACCAAAGCATGTCCTAGCAAGCAATGCACCACAAAAGTGATAATAAAATTTTTGGAAGAAAATATTATTACCGGGTTTGGAGTATCATACACACTGGTATGTGATAATGGCCTACTTTTTCTTCCTTAAAGTTTTCCAATTGGGCATTTGAGTATGATATAACATTAAAATTTTCATCTAATTATTATCTATAGGGAAATGGATTAGCAGAATCGTCGAATAAAAATATGTTGGATATAATTAAAAAGTGGTTGAAAAGAATCCTATAGAATGGCATTCTTTATTAAAATTCACCCTTTGGGTAGATCGTACTAGGATGAAATCCGCGTTGGGAAATTCTCCTTACAACTTAGTTTATGAGGTAGACCCTATATTTCCAATAAATTTGAAAAACCCTACTTGGAAATTTTCCTAGGAATACATGGATTAGATTATCAAACTGAAGCCTAGTTATTGCAATTAATGCATTTAGATGAAAAACGTACCCGAGCTATAAATCATTTTGCTAGGCAACAATCGGTGGTAAAACAATGGTTTGACAAATGGGTTAGATTAAAAACTTTTAGAATATCGGACTTAGTCTTGTATTGGAACAAAGCCCATAAGTGAAAAGGTGATCATGGTGAGTTTGACAAGTTGTGGATAGTTCCTTATCAAATTTCTGAAATTCTAGGTGATAGTACCTATAGACTAGAATCTTTGACTGGTGAAGATATCCCATTACCTGTCAATGGGCAGTTTCTGAAGCATTATTTACAATCATAGTTTTGTAAATAGTTGTAAATAGTTTTGTAAATAGTTTTTGTAGATAGTGTTTTTTTAGATAGATTTCGTTGTTGCTTTGTAAATAGTCGTTTGTTGATTTTATTTTATTTTATTTTATTTGGGTGTAGCATCGTTAGGCTATACAACGGTTGGCAACCTTTGAAGGTGAACAGGGTAATAAAACTTCAATTCTGGAAATTTGATCTATGTTTTGACCGGAAATAGTCCTTTACTTATAAATAATTTGGGAATTGTTCAGTTCTTTTTACTCTATTTAGCATAAATAATTCTATAGTATGTGAAGCATAGAATGTGATGCATGTTTTGGATTTAAAAAATGTGATACTGTTTGAAAGCTATAGATTTTTTTCAATCAGCCTATCAATCAGGACTTTTGTTGTAATTCAAATAGAAAATGAATAATAATTATTTATTAAATTCAAAGTAAAGCATAATTTATATTGGTGGAAAGTTGAGAATCCCCTTTAAAAGCCCTTTTCGTTTCATCAATTTTTGGTAAGAAAAAGTTGTCAGCCACATGTCCTACACATACCCATCATAGCGCCACTTTTTCGCCCATCATGATCTTGCACATACCCAGAAATATCAAAAGGAAAAAATGAGCTATCAATTAAATATTAGAAAAAAAAGAGAGAGAAACCAACTCTTTAGGCTATCCAAATATCTCTACTGAGGCTATAGACATCTGACTGGTAGTAGAGCTATGTTTGGGGGAATTATAGAGATATCCTTGTCAGGGCTATAGATACCTGACTGGCAGGAATTGCCAAATTATGTAGGTCAATGCAAATAATTTCTATGCTTTAAGTTTGTTGTAGTGGAAACAATCAATTGCACACACGTGAGCTCAACAATATTTAATCTTGTATGCTAGCTGAAGTGAAAATAGAATGTTGGAATGAAGATCTAATTATTTATAATTAGAAGACTAAAAAAAGTTAAAACATGGTTATTAGATCCATAATTGACTTTCTATTGTTTTGTTTAGTTTTTTTGGTTGCTAGTTGTTGTGTGGTCCCACAACATGCCCCATTTTTCCCCTTGGAAAAATGTGGACACTTTTTTTTTCTTCGCTTTTGCTTGCTCTGGCGTTGTTCTGAGGGTTGGAAAAATTAAGGGCTTATTTCAGTTTACTTGGTCTTTGCTTAAGTCCTTGTTCTTTCCCAGATCTGGTATTGTATTCTTTGGATAAAGTTTTATTAGTCTACCAGATACCGGAGTCCTAGAGTCGTTGCAGCTGCCTCAAAGATGTTGTATCTTCAATAGGTCCTAGTCTCGCCCAGTAAGTTATCACCTAGATGTTGTCAATCTTGGTGATCTCACTTTTCTGTATCGGAGTCCGATACTTGCTTTTTGTTTTCTTTAATCAAGAATTGGAAACTGGAGGTTTTGTTATTAAATGTTTGAATCACTTTTGATTTCTCTCAAACCCGGTTCTCGGTTTCTCTCTTTACTTTCGATTCTCTTTAAAGCTTCAAGGTAAGTGCCCCGGTCTCCGATAATCTTTCCAAGGTTTGATATCAGATGTTGTCAATCCTAGTGATTGCAAATGATCATGTATCTTAAAGGAATTTTCCTCGCAAAAAAATCTAAGTGACACAAGAGTGCCACGTAAGCTTTTTGTGCCATCTTTTTTCTCTAGTAGTGGGCCCACACAAAAACCTAGGCGTTTGTAATTTGAACCCTAATTCATAATGATTACACCTTTATTCAAGAATTAATGCATTGTAACAGGTAATTAATGAAGGTGGTGAACTACTCATGTACTTGGCATTACCTCAAGCATGCAGTTGTTTTCACAACACTCTACTTCATGTCATTCTATAAATTTGCAAAGTATATTGAATGAATGAAACACTGTAGCACGCAAAGAGAAGTAAATTTCAAGAAACTAATAATACAGCTACCGAGAGTTTCAAATTTGCATTCTAAAAAGATTATCGTCATCAACCAAAACCAAGTATGTTTTGAATAAAAAAAATTTGTTAATCATTTTTAATGCATAAAAATCTTTAAAAAGATAGTATTTCCTTTAAAAAAAATTGAAATGTCGATTATTTTTTATTTGAATTTAACCGAAAGGTGAATTGAAAGTTTTATAAATTGTTAGAAAACTTGTTAAATTTAACCCTAACTCACACATAAGGCACATATTTGAAAATACAGAACACACCAACAAAAATGAGTGCTTCTGAAGCACAACTAGAGGATGAATTCAAATACTACAATTCCCAAGCTATACCCATTGGTGCAATAGCTACTGATACTCATATGGGATGGACTTTTGATGTCGAATTTTGCATAAGGGGATGACAAGAAAGTGCTTCTCAGTGTACAAGGAATATTATAGCAAGTGGGTTACTTTTAGCAGGAGGTGAGTGCAGAGCACGCCAAGGTGCCAAAATACAAGCACATTTTGAAGTGTTGTTTTAAAATCAATTTATTTTTGTTGTGAAAGGTCTCAAATATCTTTTAGAATGTGTTAGAGGACCTTTTGGTGCTTAGGTTAAAGTTTGAATAAGTTAGGAATCCTTGGTGTGGTTATTTCCTAAGTTTTAGCTAGAGTTAGAAAACACATTGTGTTTTCAAACAGCGTGGGTTTTGCCATTTTTTGGCTCGAGCAATAAACCTAACTGTTTCTTGAGGATTGTAAAAGTGTTTTCCCGACCTTGGAAGGAGGTTGGAGGACTTGGTGCATGGCAGTTTCATGAGAGCAAGAAGAAACAGTGATTTTGTGTTGGAAAATACAGTTTTTTTCTGTTCTTGCGTCTGAAACAACAAGTAGATGATTTAAATAAAGCATTTGTTGATTGGTTAGCATGTAGAGGACCCTTCTAAAGCTTTGTATTGGCCTTTTTAGACAACTTTTCTGTCGCTATTTTTCATTTTGTAAATTCTATGTGTTTGTTTTAGTTTGTTTTGACTGGTAAATTCCAGAAAATGGAGTTTTGAGTTTGTCTCCTATCCGTACCAGGCAGTATGGGCATTGTGGAGGCAAGGAAAAACTCCATCCTTGTAAATATTGTAAATATAGGTGTCTTGGTGAGTCATGAAAGAAAAATGATGACCTTTTCCTAGGCGAGCTTGTGTTGCCCGGTTAGGGAAAGACAGTGAGATGTTAACTCTAACATGATAGGGGTGTTAAATCTTTATTGTAGCAGCATATGCAGTGGTTGCGGGAACTCCATAAAGGTTTTCAAGAAGGTAGAGACCATGACTGTTCAGCTGGAGAGTGGAAAGTGCAGATAGTCCAAAGAAAAGGCTCAAAAAGCCCTAAAATTCTCAAAATTAGCAATAACCCTGTGTACGGCCTGAGAAGGGCTGAAACCTCTAAAATCTTGAAGAGTTACAAATTTGAACCAAGGTTCCTTCTTTGAGATTATGGAGTTCTTTTAGCTGGAAGAAGTGTTAAACATTTTACTTGTTGGAGGAGACCTAATTCTAGTAGCCCTCCCCAAACCCTAGACTAGGGTTTTGAGAAAGCGATAGGGAAGAGGGGTATGGAGGTGGAAAAAGACCCCTCTCTAGATTGTGTTTGAAGTTTTGAAACCCTATACACACCCCTGAAACAAGGTTAGGGAGAATTTAGTGAATAACTGGTCTTAAGCTGTTTAAGGTCTAGTTGGTGAAGAGAGGAAAAGCACCAAGAAATGCTTGGTTAAGGAATTGTGAACGTTTTGGAACTTGATAGCAGGGTTGGCAGCAAGGACCAGGGGTGCCTAATTATCTTGGGGACCTATAGGTGGAGTGGTGGAGAGAAACACCAAGGGTTATCAACTGAAGACCAGGAGCATTGAGCCAGTGATTGTCTCAATCCAACCTTGTTCCTAATGATTGGTATCGTGCGCGGTGAAAGATTTGGGAAAGCAACTTATATGCGAAGTTGAGTCTAGTGAAACCCCAGCCATGGTGACAAATGCACAGTTAGCCAAGAAGGTTGAAGAGAAAGAAGAGGACAACAAGTCCCTGAAAGAAAGAATTGAGCAATTGGAGAAGGCATTGAATAATGCAAGATTGGAAGGAATTGTGCCAAAGGAAGAAGAGGTTGCAGAGGAGGACAAAGTCCCTGAACCTGACCCTATTTTGGAGGAGCCTTTCTTGAAGGCATTGAAAGCCCTTAGTGGAAAAGGACTTGAAGGCATATCGTTGTTCTATGGAAAGATGGATCTTGATTTAGTCATGGACTGGATAGATCGCATGGAGAACCACTTTGAGTGTGATGGAGTCACTAAAGCACATAAAGTGAAGGTTTCAAAATCAAGGTTGAGAGGATTAGCTTTAACACGGTGTAAATTTGTTTAGACGGAAAGGGAGAAAGAAGGCAAGCAACCCATATCAACCTAGAAAGGAATGGTTGCTAAGGTGAAGGAAGCATATATGCCAGATGACTATGAGATCCAACTCCACAAGAAGAGGCAGAGTTTAAGAAAAAAAGATCAAGATGTCAACACTTACACTGAAGAGTTCTAGAAACTTTGTTTGAGATCAAATGTGGTAGAAGATGAGAGCTTAAAAGTGGCTAGATACCTCAATGTTTTGAAGTGGAACATACAGGAAGAGATGGATTTACTTAGCCCCAAGACAGTCCACCAATGTTATTAGCTAGCTATCAAGATTGAAGAGAGGAATAAAAGGAAGCATGATCAGTCCTCTAAGGGCAGAGGTAGAGGCAGAGATCAAAGAGGACAGCGTGGAGGTTACCAAGGAAGAGGTAATGATCAAAGAACCCAAGGAGAATCTAAGCTTGCTGAGCATGGAGGTGAAACATCATCAAGAGGAGGATTTAATAGAGGAAGAGGACCTCAAGGGTGTTCAAACAAAGGAAGAGGAGCAGGCAGAAGTAACTCCTACTTTGCCACCATGAAGTGCTATCACTGTAATCAGCTAGGCCATCTAGCTTATAGGTGCCTGGAGAAAGATTCATCTAGCAATGAGAAAAGAGTAGCTTATGCACAAGAGGACACCGTGAGTGTAAAGACACCTGAGATCAGTCACATAGAATCAGAAGTAGGTGAAAATTTTATGTTTAATAGAGTGTTGATCAGACAACTGGTCAAGGAAGAACCCAAGCAAAGGAGAGCTTTGTTTAGAGCAAGGTGCAAGATATTTGGAAAGGTATGCAAGGTCATTATAGATTCTGGTTCTACAGATAATATAATCTCAGAGGAGGCAGTAGCTAAGCTGAAATTGTAGAAGGTACCTCATACCAATCCCTACAAGGTCACATGGCTGAATAAAGGGCAGAGTGTTTTAGTGAATGAGCGTTACAAAGGGAATTCTCAATTGAGGCTACAAGGACAAGCTGATTTGTGATGTAATCGCTCATGGATGCATGCCATCTTCTTCTTGGTAGGCCATTGCAATATGAAAGAGGTGCTATATATCATGGAAAGGAGAACACCATAGAATTCAAGAAGGATGGAAGAACCTTCAAGCTGCAATCATTGATTGAGGATGATGAAGGACAGTCCAAGGTTCCTAACATTATGTTGAGCAGTGGAAAAGAGTTCATCAAGGATCTACACCTAGGGAATGAAGGTTATGTGGTCCTAATGCAGTCCAAAGAAGAGGAAAAGGCTGAAAGGACAGTATTACCAGCAGTAGTCCAAAACTTGCTTGACAAATACAAGAGCATAGTGAGTGATGGAACACCAGCAACTCTACCACCAAAGAGAGCAATAAGTCATCAAATTGACTTCATACCTGGAGCCTCTTTACCTAACAAGGCAGCATACAAACTCACACCAGATCAGAATCTTGAAGTGGCAAGGCAAGTGGAAGAATTGTTGAATCAAGGTCTAATTCAAAAGAGCATTAGCCCTTGTGCAGTCCCAGTTGTTTTAGCAACAAAAAAAGGAGGTAAATGGAGACTTTGTACTGATTCTAGAGAAATTAATAGAATCACAATTAGGTATAGATTCCCAATACCTAGGATTGAAGATTTAATGGATTGCCTTGGAGGAGCACAGTTTTACACCAAGTTAGATCTTAAGAGCGGGTATCATCAAATCAGAATCAAGGAGGGTGATGAGTGGAAGACAGCTTTTAAGACAAATGATGGTTTGTATGAGTGGAAAGTGATGCCATTTGGCCTCTCAAATTCCCCTAGCACGTTCATGAGACTAATGAATGAGGTGCTTAAGGATTTCACAGGGATTTTTGTGGTAGTCTACTTGGATGACATACTGATTTTCAGTAAGACAGCAAAAGAACATTTGAAGCATGTGGAGATGGTTCTCAAAAGGCTGCAAGAAGAACAGTTGGAAATCAACCTTGAGAAGTGTGAGTTCTTCAAACAAGAACCGTGTATCCGGGCTTTGTAGTAATCCCAAGCGAACCCTTTAAGATGGATCCAAGTAAGGTGGAAGCCATCCTGAACCGCCTACACCAACCACGCCAGGAATGGAGGTAAAGGAGTTTTCATGGTTTAGCTTTAATTTTATAGGAAGTTTATAAGGAATTTTAGTGGTATATGTGCACCAGTGTTAGATACAATCAAGGGTGGTCAGAAAACAAAGTTTAAATGGACACTAGAAGCTAATAAAGGGTTTGAAAAGCTGAAACAAGAGGTAGCAACCCAACCTATACTTTTGTTGCCTAGTTTTGATAAGTTATTCACAGTTGAGTGTGATGCAAGTGGAGTAGCAGTAGGAGGAGTCCTTAGTCAAGAAGGTAGACCTGTATCCTTCTTTAGTGAAAAACTCAATGAAGCCAAACAAAAATACTCGACCTATGATCTGGAACTTTATGCTTTAGTGCAGTCCCTTAGGAAGTGGAGGCATTATTTATTGCCCAAAGAGTTTGTGGTCTTCACGGATAACCAGGCACTCAGTTATATCAATACCCAAGAGAAGTTAAGCAATAGAAACTTGAAATGGATGGAGTACATTCAAGCCTTTACATTTACCATTAAGCACAAGAAGGGACAGCAAAACAAAGTGGCAGATGCATTAAGCAGGAGGATGTTGACAGTCCAAGAGATACAGCTGAAAAGCATTGGATTGGAAAGTTTTAAAGATCTCTATGGTGATGATGAAGACTTTTCAGAGGCCTACAAGGAATTTTCAGACTTTGCAAATCATTTTCACAGTCAGTATGCTGAGTATACTCTACAAAATGGATTGTTATTCAAGGGCAATCTGTTATGTGTCCCAAGAGGATCAATGAGCGAAAATCTGATCCAAGAGAAACATAATAGCAGTCTTAGTGGACACTTTGGAATTAATAAAACTTTAGAGCTTGTACAAAGGTTTTATTATTGGCCTAAGTTAGCACGAGATGTCAGAAAGTATGTTGAACAGTGTGTTGTTTGCATGAAATCCAAAGGGGGAACTAGCAATGTTGGGTTATATCAGCCCTTGCCTATTCCGAACAGACCATGGGAGTGTGTGAGCATGGATTTTGTGGTAGGTCTTCCCAAGACTAAATCTGGTTTTGACAGTGTTTTTGTAGTTGTGGACAGATTCAGCAAGCATGAGTCACTTTTATTCCTTGCAAGACTACACAAGATGCAAGTTATATTGCTCATCTCTTCTTCCGGGAAGTTGTAAGAATCCATGGATTGCCATTGAGTATTGTTTCTGACAGGGATGTGAAGTTCATGAGCCATTTTTGGAAAACACTATGGAGCAGATTGGGAACCAATCTGTCATTTGGATCAGCATACCATCCTCAAACCAATGGTCAAACATAGGTGGTTAACAGAGTGTTAGGTAACCTATTGAGGTGCTTGACTAAAGAATATGGACAGACATGGGATATGGTAATTTCTCAAGCTGAGTATGCTTATAATGATAGTGTTAATAGAACTACAGGAAAAAGTCCATTTGAAGTTGTGTATGGGATACACCCAAGAGGAGTTTGTGAACTTAGAGACCTTGGATCTCAGGAGAATAGGAGTGGACATGCAGAAGATTTCACTCAAACCATGAAGGAGAGTCATGAGCAGGTTAAGAAGACAATCACAACAGCAACACAAAAGTTAAAAGATAAAGTTGACTTATCAAGGAAGGATGTGCAATTCCAAGTAGGTGACTATGTCATGGTTCATCTTAAAAAATCAAGGTTGCAGAAGGGAATGTCAACCAAAATGCAGATGAAAAGAGTAGGACCATGCAAGGTGTTAGCTAAGTATGGGAATAATGCATACAAGGTAGAGCTTCCATCAGATTTGGGTATATCTCCTGTCTTCAATGTTGCTGATTTGATCAGGTACAAGGGAACAGTCAATGATGAAGTTCAGAACAGTCAAGAAATCTTTAAGGATATCAGTAATATACCCCTTCCAAGTCAAGAGAAAGCTTAGGCAAAGAAGGTCTTGGAGTCCAGGGTGAAGAAAGCAACAAGACACAAGGCATACATGGAACACCTTGTCAAGTGGAAGGGAAAACTTGAATCTGAGGCTACCTGGGTTGAAGAAGAAGATTTCAAGAAGAAAGGAATTGATTTATCACTTATATCTCCTCAAGTTCATTGATCTTTGTGTTGAGAGGGGGAGAATGGTGCAGGAGCACCTGCCAAGTGCCTAAGTGCAAACTTGTTTTGAAGATTTTGTTTTAAATTTCCTTTTTGTTGTTTTGGTAAGGTCTTGGTTACCTTTTAGTTGTGTTTGAGGACCTTTTGGGTCATAGGTAAAAGTTAAATAAATTGGGAAATCTTTTTGTGGTCATTTCCTAAGCTTTTGAAAAAGATTGCAAAACACACTGTGTTTTACAACAGGGGGTTTTTGACCGATTTTAGGCATAGAGAAGGCAACCTAACTATTTCCAAAGTATTGTAAAAGTGATTTCTCAACCTTTTGAGGTTGTTGGAGGATTTTGAGCGTGGCAGTTTCATGAGAGCAAGAAGAAACAGTGATTTTGTGTTGGAAAATATAGTTTTTTTTCTATTCTCGCGTCTGAAACAGCAAGTAGATGATTTAAATAAAGCATTTGTTGATTTGTTAGCATGTAGAGGATCCTTCTAAACCTTTGTATTGGCCTTTTCAGACAACTTTTCTATCGCTGTCTTTCATTTTGTAAATTCTGTGTGTTTGTTTTAGTTTTGTCTTGACTGGTAAATTCCAAAAAATGGAGTTTTGAGTTTGTTTCTTGTCCATACCAGGCAGTATGGGCATTGTGGAAGCAAGGAAAAACTCCATCCTTGTAAACAATGTAAATAAGAGTGTTTTGGTGAGTCATGAAAGCAAGATGATGATCTTTTCTTAGGCGAGCTTGTGTTGCCCGGTTAGGGAAAGACAGTGAGATGTTAACTCTAACATGATAGGGGTGTTAAATCTTTGTTGAAGCAGCGTGTGCAGTGATTGAAAGAACCTCAAAAAAGGTTTTCAAGAGGGTAGAGACCTTGACTAATCAGCAAGAGGATGGAAAGAATCAAACTATCCAGGAAAAAGGCTTAAAAAAAGCCCTAAATTTCTCAAATACAGTGATGGCCCTGCGTACGGCCTGAGAAGGGCTAAAACCACTAAAATCTTGAAGTGTTACAAAATTGAGCTAGGGTTATTTCTTTGAGGTTAGGGTTTTCTTTTAGCAGGGAGGAGTATTAAACATTTTTCTTGTTGGAGGAGGCCTAATCCTAGTAGCCCTCCCCAAACCCTAGACTAGGGTTTTGTGAAAGCGATAGGGAAGAGATGTATGGAGGTGGAACAAGAACCCTCTCTAGACTATTTTAAAGCTTTGAAACCCTATACACACCCCTTAAATGAGGTTAGGAAGAATTTAGTGATTAACTGGTCTTTAAGCTGATTAAGGTCTAGTTGGTGAAGAGAGGAAAAGCACCAAGAAATGCTTGGTTAAGGTATTGTCAATGATTTGGAACTTGATAGTAGGGTTGGTAGAGAAGACCAGGGGTGTCTAATTACTTTGGGGACCTATAGGTTGAGTGGTGGAGAGAAACACCAAGGGTTATCGACTGGAGACCCAAAGCATTGAGCTAGTGATTGACTCAATCCAACCTTGTTTCTATCGATTTCTCTCCCTCCCTCCCCCTGTCTTTCTCTACTTATCTCTCTATCACATCTCTCTCACTTATCCCTCCCTCTCCCTCCTCTCTATCTCACCTCTCTCTTTTCATCCCCCTCTTTATCTCTTAATCTCTTTCCCTTTCTCTCCTATTTCTCTCTCACTCTCTCCTTCTCTACCTCTCCCCACCTTCCTCCCCTTTTTGTATCACATCTTGGTGCACATCAAAGAGAGATAAATAAAGAGACAAAGAGAGAGAGGTGAGGTGGGAGAGAGAGAGGGGATGGAGGGAGAGGTATAGGTGAGATAGAGAGGTAGGTAGAGAGATGGAGATGGGAGATATAGGTAGAGAGGTAGATAGAGGGAGAATAATATAGAGTTATAGAGGGAGATATAGGTATAGAGATGGATAGGGGAGATAGAGAGAAGTAGAGAGGGAAGGAGAGAGGGAGGGAGAGATAGGGAGGGAGAAAGAAGTGGGATGGAGAGAAACAAAGAGAGAGAGAGAGAGGGGGGGATTGTTGAGATGGAAAGATAGAAAGAGGTGGAGAGTGATAGGTAGGTAGATAGAGAGGGAGAGAGGGAGATGAGAGATAGAAAGGGGGGAGGGAGAGAGAGTAGAGAGATGGAGAGGAGAGAGAGGGGGTAGGTAGAGAGGGAGGGATAGAGATGTAGGGAGAGAGTTGAGATAGAGAGATAGTAGAGGCAAAGGGAGAGAGGGAGGAGAGTGGAGGAGGAGGAAGGAGGGAGAGAGGGAGAGAGAGCAAGGTATAGAGGGATAGGTAGGTATAGAGAAGTATAGAGGGAAAGAGAGATGGAGGGAGAGGTAGGGATGGAGAGAGAGAGGTAGGTAGAGAGATGGAGGGGAGATAGAGAGAAGTAGAGAGGGAATGAGAGATGGAGGGAGAGGTAGGGATAGAGGGAGATATAGGTGTGGAGAGAGAGGTGAGAGAGAGAAATAGAGAGGTAGGTAGAGAGAGGGAGGGGGGGATAGAGAGAAGTAGAGAGGGAAGGAGAGAGAGAGAGAGAGAGAGAGAGAGAGAGTATATATATAGGAGAGGGAGGGGAGATATAGAAATGTAGAGAGGGAAGGAGGGAGAAAGGTAGATAGAAATTAGAGAGGGAAGGAGAGAGAGAGATGGACATGTAGAGAGGTATCTATTGAGCTCACTAGAATTTGCATTATAACTTCTAGAGATCCAAAACCACTCTCAAACATCCTGAAACTATATACATGAAATATAACTTAAAGTATAAGAAAGTAAATATCCATATGTAAATGTCAACTTATTTCATGTATATAGTTTCCTTGGAAGAGAAAGAGAAAAAGAAAGAATTCACAAAAATGCATTGCAAAAAGTCATGCTTCACATTTTGTGATCACCAAATTTGGTGCTAGCTAAATGAAGTACTTCATTAATGGGTTGCACTGGGAAATACCAACCCAAAAGGTTGGATTTTTCCTTGGGCATCCAACCCAAAGGATTGGATGACCATTTCATGCCAAGGACGTGATTTTCTGAAAGGGTAACAAAATTTCACACATATTTGGCAATGCTAACCATTAGGTTTGCACATCTTTCAATGTAATTTTATAAAAAAATGTGATCTAACTTTAGGCTCTCTCTTACCTATATAACCATATAATTTTTTAATATTTTGATTATGTTAAGGTTTTCATCCATAACTTCTCTTGTTGGTGCCTCCAATTTTTTTCAAAAGCCAAAATGTGCCAATTTTAGTATAGATTTTTAATCTTTTATCGAATTTTGAAACAAATAATATTTTTATAAACTAGACTCCATTCTACACGTAATCAATTTATTTATTTATTTTTGATTAGTTTTGAAATTTTTTATGGGGGAGCATGCTCAAATTTTATCTTTTCAAGATGTGTCCACTTCAAAAATTTATAAAATATTATATATGTTGTCAAACAGATTGCACTCGAATGCTTGAATGGTTAAATTCAGTAATCTGTTGAAACATGGGAACTATCTTCAGGATGTGGGTATTCCTATGGCGAAGATAGTCCTCCAGATTCTAGGCTGGTTCCTATATGATTCTCAAGTTGATAACTGGGTAACATGTGCTGGAAAAGGGATAGAAGTATGTAATAAATGCACATAAAACTATAAATTGATGGTGATACACCTAATTGATAAAGACTTGCAACTATGATTCACAATGAACTTTAGAAAAAACTATCCATGCAAGTCAATTCAATAGTTTAACCACAAAAATAATTCTAAGGTTTGAATAAACTACTTTTGAAGGAAAACATAGTTTTCTCAGCAAAAAATGAATAGATTATTCTGTTACACAACCCTAGACCTGGGATTTTCACTATTTTGAATGCATGCAAATATAAATGAGACAATAATTTTAAATGTTTTGATATTAAACACAGTAAAAATTCATCAAATCATTCATAAAAAAGCATCATAATGACTAGGCAGACTTCTGATTTCACCAAAATTGAAGGAATATTTGCAAAATGACACAAATTGAACTTGTAAACCTGTTGCTGTATTAATTTCTGAAAGCTGAGTTACATGATATTTCTCTTTGTAGAATGCAAAGGCAGAAAACGAGAACTAGAGGAATTTTTTTTTTCCAATATATACAAAAGGCATGTACAAAGCAGCCAAAAGGTGAACTGAATGAGAACTGAAGTGAAAACAACATCTCCAATGTGAAATCCGAGCAGAAGAGAAAATCCTGATAAAAATAGCCCAAACTCATGCAAAAATGAGTGAACTTAAGTCCCAACTAGCTGTCAACTCGTAACTGACCCATGGAGTACCCAAACTAAACTAAAAATACCACAAAAAGTGGGCTCAAGCATGCAAAAAACTTCCTCGTTTATATCAATCTACCCATGATGATTTGAACTCTATCTCCATATTGTGCATGACAAACAAGATCTGTGAAATGATGATCTTTAGATAAAATTAACTCATATTTCTTGCATGGATTTAAAAGGAAATCTTTTAATTAAATATTAAAGATAATCATCTAATGATTATTTTAATATTTAAATGTCTGATAACTTCACTCTTTATTACATGTTCAAATATTAAAGTAATAATATTATTATCTTTAATATTTAATTGATATTTGTTACTCCTTAAATCCATGCATAAGCACAATACTTCAAAATTAAAAGATAATTTTGAAGTCAACATTAAAAGCTCATGGGTCCCTCAACATCATTAGGTTCTTTGACCTAAAAGTCATAGACCATAGCAATAAGCAAGTGACATGAATAAACCTAATGATTTATTAAAATCATTGACAAAAAGTCACCCTTAGTCGAATTAGGGCAGGCAAAAAGTAATCGAACCCTAAACAATTATAATCATTCTTCATTTTGCACTTTTTGGAGAGGAAACTTCTATGCCACCATGAGAGGTGGGGTTTGGAGCTGGAGAAAACTAGAGTCTTCAGGAGCTTAAGGCTGAGATCTTTCATGCAAAAAAGCTTGAACTATGGGTAAGTTGATCTTTATTCAAGAAAACTTGAAGGCTTTGCTTGTAAACTACAATTTTTTGAAGGTGAAGGCCGCAGGTTTTGACCAAAGTATCATTTCATGGCTTCTACCATACTTGACTGAAATAAACCTTGAATTTGCATTTATTGCTTATTTTCTGATGACAAATGCTGAAAATGAATCCCTGTGAATGCAAAAACAATGAAGGTAATTGTTTTTCCCATGCATTCTATGTAAAAAGGCTTCAAAAAGTTTGACTATTTCTGTAAAATCTTAGCACTCTAGTTGTCATTCTTTATTATTTCTGAAGCTCCTCCATTCCTCATGGCCATGGCTATATTTGGGCTTATGATTTTTTCATTCCTTTGTTACTTCATGTTAGGGTTCTAAAACTCACGGCCTTCTCATATGTTGGTTTTCCTCTTGTCATTTTAGGTCGCGGGTTTTATTTTTGATCTGGGTATCTTATCTGTGTATTTCCTTCATTCTGAAAATGAAACTAAAAAGCTCAAAACTGTGCTCCATTTTGATGAGTATTTGCATTCAAAATCTGAAGCTATGATAATAATGAAAAACTTAGATAGCTTTGAGACTTTATGTAATTTCTATTATTCTTGAAGTGTAGCATCTTTCCATTTCTTGGGCTCGACCCATAGTAGTTTCTTACAACATTTTTGCATTTCTAAAACAAACCCCAATGTGGGTAAATTGTAATAATGAAAATCTATATTTTCTTCGTTGAATCCCCATTTGGGTATTTGTAAAATGCTCCCTCCGTGACTGTATTTGTTCACTCTCATTTATCACATATATATATAACTTGCTATACTCTCTCAGCCTGATAAAAACCCTCTGTGAGTAGATGCTGCTTGAAACTTTTCCTTTTCTAAAGTATTGTTGCTATGCACATTTCTGTATGCAAAACTTGGCTTCTCTATAGAATCATATGTCTTCCATGATGGCACTGTGGATTGATTTGTTATTCTGTGCAAATATTATTTGTCTACTTTTCTTTGATGCACTCCATAGGCCTTTTTGATTGATGCAAACTTACATTCACTGGTATCTTTTTAAAAAAATAAATTTTGAAGCACAAAATTTTGTTTCAAATGTGATCATGAGAGTACCCTTTCCCTGTAGATTTTTTTATGAATGTTTCTTTAAAATCATAGTGACTGCTTCCTCACATATCATCTGGGATAGTCTTTAGAAATGATTGCATTTCTGTCTTGTGACATTTCTAGTGCTTAATTGAATTTTATATTCCTTTTCAACATGAAGGCAATGAAAGAATTGCTTGTGATCTATTGCCTTACAAATCTTCTGTTGTAAATGGAACTCATACAACAATATTACTGTATTGGAACTCAAGAATAGTTTATTCTTGTTGTGCTTTGAGACTGTTACATATTGATATGGCTCATTCTTGATGTCCCCAATGTATTTGAACATTCAAAGTATGTCTATCCTCCTTCCCTAAGCTTCTTGAGTTTCACTCATATTGACATTTTAGACACTTATTGAGATCATAAGAATGTCACTCCTTTTGAAACTTATATTTACTGTTATGCTGTCCTCTTCTGCATGACTGTCAATGATCCTTGTATTTATGCTTCTTAATGCTAAATTGCTGCTCCATTATGAACATGATACCTCCTTGTAAGGAATACCTGATGACTGCTTCCTTTCAAAACATACACCTTGAATGAATCCTGTGTTGTGAATGTCTTCATAATATTTCTTAATAGCATAATAGAAAGGAATGACAACAAATTGATGATGTAGGACCATGATGTACACGATGGATTTTTATTTTGCTTTGCAATATTAAGAGCCATTGTTCATTTATGTTTCTCTCTTCATTGCACTTGCATTTGATTGCCATAAATGATCAATGCTTGAGGCTGATATAGATACTTTATGAGTTGTTCTTTCAAATGATGAGCAATAAGATGCTTTACTCGATCTGTTTTCATTGTGTTGAATTAAAGTCTGCTTTTATGGATTTCTCTTATTACAATAGTCCTTTCTTGATAACTCTCATGTATGAATGTTAAATGAGAGGATTTTTTCCTGATATGCCGAGCTCAACCCTTGTGGGAGCCCATTTTGCTCCACATATATGATAAAAATTATCAAAAACATAATGAACCTGTTCCTGCACATTTAAACAAACATGTTAGCAAAATAAATGAAGCTGAAAGCTTCCATAGAATTCTATTTTCTTTTGAACAATGAAATCATCTGATGGATGCCTGATTGAATGCAATATTTCTATTGGTAATGTAGGCATATGATAGGATATGATTTGTCATTGCTTTGATACCATCTCTAATACCACATTTTGTCGTTCTTGTAGATGATTTTGAAGCCTAGAGTTGGATCAATTTGAAAGCATAACACCATTGAAGATTTCAAATGTAACAATGATTCATCATTCCAGGCAATGCCAAATCACCTTCTATCTTATGTTTACATTATCTCCAGTTGTATTAAATACATTTCTTTTTTGTATTCATCATTTGATTATAAATATCAAATTGGCTACTCTCGCGACTTGTGCGAGACTTCAGTTTTTCCAATATGAATAAAAACATCATTCTTTTATGCAAATTTATGAGTTCTTCTATTACAAACATTTGCATAATATCACTTGAAATTCACAAGTAATCAAAGTTGTGGAACGTAATGAATACTTAAGCATAATTTTTTTTGTACCTTCTTTGATGAATGTAATTCATCTCTACTTGTTTTGAGCTGTAACTAAAAATAGGTAACAATATATTCATTTAAAAACTAGCCGAAAGAATCAAGATAAACTACATGGTGTTAGCCAATTTCTCACTATTTGAATTTTTGAAATTCTAAAAAAAAGTTAACTTGTTAGGGAGGTCACAATAGACACTATGTTGGTTTTTTTGAGAAAAATAGGACCACTTTTGGTGACCACCCTTTTTGAAACTCTTAATATTCATTATTTTTTTAAAAAATTAGTAGCTTAGAAAGTAGATTCAGAGCACTACAATTCTTGTTCTTGTTGCATTTTCAAATTTTGAGCGTAACTATCTTCATTTTCTCATGAACATCAGACTTTGCTGATTTAAAAAAAAAAATGACATCTTAAGAGCCATTTTTGTGTCACCCACAAGCTCTCATGTATTATAAACTATCATTTTATTCTACCTTAAAGGACATTTATCCTAGTTGGTGTTGGAAATTACTTTAAGGTAGGGGCATACATTCCATTATGTGCTTCACTTTGTTCACACATGTGGAACTTTGTGATGCATTTTTGGCATATTGATAATATTTTATAGTACAAGTTATCAGAGTTATTGGGATTATAATTCTTGGTATGGTTGACATGAGAAATCACCTAGTGAATATCATACTTCACTAGCCCTTGCATGTTTTCATTTGCTACCATTACGTAAACTCACCTAGTGAATATCAGACTTCACTAGCTTGTGATGCTTTTGTTTATGAGTCACCTAAAAAATACCAAACTTTGTTAGCCTATGATTCATGAATACCTTGGGTACGGATCCTAGTAAGAGTTTTGTAGATCTTTCTAGTTCATGATTTTCATACCCCCTTTGCATATTTGTATCATATTTGCATTATGTTTGCATCATATTTGCATTGTATTTGGCATCATATAATATTTTTATTATGTTAGTTGTCGTGTCTTCATTGTGTATGCTTTGTGCTTTTCATGTTGCGTTGCACTAAACATATGTGTGTTCTCTTGTCTTTATATTGTTGTACCATATGGTCTTGAGCTTGGGGGCTAGTGCATCCCTTAGAATCGATGTCGTCGTATCTCTTGAATGTTTGGATAAAATAACCCTTCTTGGATTATCCTTAATTTAGTGTAATGATGAGTGTAAGTTCATACTCTCACTAAAGTGGGGTTAATTTTAGCATCATAAATTGTTACTCTTGATAATTTCACACTAGCTTTAGCCCCCCCTACGTGTTTGGACCTAGTTGTACTTGTAATTTTCCCATTTTATGATCATATTTGGAAAATCAGAGTTAAATTGGGAACTTATCAATTAATGTTTATTTAATGACACTATAAGCCCCAAAATAGGTTTGGACTAGGGTTCTAGCACTCTCGTCTAGCCTATTTTGGCCCCAATTTAAATATTTCATTGTCAACATTTTAACATTTAGAAATTTGAATTTACTTGTCGGTTGTTGATAATTGATCTTATAGGAAATTAAAGAAATGCATAAAAATAAAAGTATTTTTCACCATTTGAAATCCTATAATTTTGGAAGTGATAATGAGCATTCTAAAAATTAGTCAAGAGTAGAATTAACAAGATTATTGTAGCATTATTTCAGTCAAGCATCATGTTAGCAACACATCAAGTTTTTATGTGAGTTTATTCATGTTTCATGTCCATTCATTTTGTGAGCAATAACACTTGCATGAATTCAAATCAAGCATCCAATTCTCTTTGAAAGTGATGAGTAAAATGACTTTAGTCCGTCAAGGAATGCAAATATGAATGGTAACTTGCAACACTTGTCAATTTATCATTCTTTTGTCCATTTTCCTCTACCCAACCTAGGGTAAGCACTCTCTTTTACATCATCATAACCATTGTGGAGGTGGAAATACCAAAACAAGGTTTGAATTGGGAAAGCCCCTATAAGACACAACCCTTTCTCTCCTCTCTTGCGTGTAGGTTACAAATCTGAAGCAAATTTGGAAGAGGATTGAAGACCTAATCACTTAATCAAGCATTCAAGCCTTATATGTCAACAAATTGGGGAAAGTGGGATTAATCAACGATAGAAAAAGTTCCAACACTGAGTATATAGGGAGGAAGAGTCTATAAATAGGGACCAACTAATACCTGAATTTTATTTTTGAAGTTTTGTATTCTCGGGTCTAGGGTGCCAATGCCCCAATCCAGCTAATTCAAGCTCATATTTCTATGCTAGGTTTCTATGTGTCTGCACTTTGCTATTCTGTACTTCATTATTGTGTTTATGTTTTGTGCTTTCTTGGAATCATAAAAATTCATTGTAGTTGCATAGTTAACCTAGAGATATACATTTGCATCTTCAAATTCAGTGAATTAGCAATCGAAAAATCAATCCCCCAAAGAAAGAACCAAAACCTAACCCACCATTTTGGTCATTCCATAGTATTTAGTATCCAAGTGGGTATTTGTGATAATTTTTTGGATCCTTCCATTGTGATATAGGAGGTGTGATTTAGACCCTAGATTCATTTTTCTTACATCACACATACCAAAGAGTAGGGAGTGCATTACCATTTTTTTTTTAAAAATGTTGTCGATGAAAGAATACCAATTGTTTCTATCTATTCAAGGGTAAAAATAAAATAAAAAAATATATTATTGGTTGTGAACCGGGTGCTTGCATGGCTGCCAAAGCCCACACATGCATGAATAAATAGTTATTTCTAAACTAGTTGCAAATTAGTTTCTAAGATCGATTCTTGTGGTGTATCACTAGCCAATCCACACTTGTTAATTTTTTATGGCCATGGAAGCCATGTTGTTGTAACAATAATCCAAGAGTTAAGGTCATCAAGGATTGAATTGCTAACCAAGTTTCTTGATATTAAAATTAAGAGAGCAGAGTTTGCAGTAATTGGTAGCAAGGAATTTAAAAATCATTGCAGACATCATAGCAAGATTCAAGAGGACATGTATATGTCTATCTAATCCTAATGGATTCAAGTGGAGGACATGTATCCTAGTGACACATTTAAATTTTGTGTACATGATGATCTTTTCTATACAAAAAATTCTAAGTTTCTAGGAGTTAATGTTTTAGAAGTAGAAGTGGTAAAAATATTACTTATATTAGGGAATTACATGCAAAAACACTTCAATAAATGGTAGAGGATAAAATGATGCACCTAAAAGTAAATATTTGGAGGGTGAAGTTTGTGTTAAAGTGGAAGAGAATCAAAATGATTAGCAAGAAGATGGACTTACTCTTCAATCTCAACAAGTCCAACCATCATGGTTATTGGAGGGAACTATAAATTTGAGAATTACCTTACATTACTAGCAAGAAAAAGACACACTTTCCTTCCCATCTCCCCCACCCATAGTAAATGAGTATGAAATGGTACATTAGTATGTTGATTATAGAGGTTGGGATGATGGAGATAATGCTATGCAATTGGGAGAAATTCAAGATAACGAGCCAAAGATTAGTGAAAGTTAACATACCACTAATGTAGAATTGAATTGGTCATTGGGTTACCCAATCAAATTATACATCAAAAAATTCCTTAAATTTCTTGCTCACATTGTCAAGGAAATATTGAGGAATGCAAAGGACAATGCAATTTATTTGAGTAAAAAATATTAAGTCATAATAGTAGATGATTACATTAAACTTTTGATGTATAAGGAGGAAAGGAAGAAATTCTTTGAAGAGATGAAAGTGAGAAATAGAAAAAAATAGAGGATATAAAAGCATCATGAATTGTTGCAAGATAATTGGAGACAACAAAGTTCAATATAGACCTTCAATGATGGTGCAGGAGCACCTAAAGATATTGCTAAGTCTCCATCAAGCATTTTTGAGAAAATTGAATCTTCAAATGCAAAGCATGTAAAAGGGGCATGATGTGCTCATAT
The DNA here is from genome assembly GCA_007258455.2 of Sequoia sempervirens. Lineage (NCBI taxonomy): Eukaryota > Viridiplantae > Streptophyta > Pinopsida > Cupressales > Cupressaceae > Sequoia > Sequoia sempervirens. Next base: position 42,115 of record VDFB02130013.1, read on the forward strand.
TTGACGTATTTAGGTCTCAAATAGGTGTTTAAGTGGTCAAGGATGTAAAAAATGCAAAAGTTGTCTATTAGTTGTAAAAGATGTAAAAAGTGCAAAGTTGCAAAAATCAGAAGATGAAGAGTCACCTTGATTCAGAAGGTTGTTAGTTGGTTGGAAATGAAAAGGTAGTTTCCTTAACTATTGTAAAAGCTATATAAAGCATTGTAAAGGGCGAGGAAGAGCAGATTTTTGTATTCTTGAAACATCATACTAAAGAAAGTTTCTTGTTTCATGAATTCATAGTACTTTTATTCTCTTGGCCAGTAATCTATAAGCTATATGATTTTTTTATTCTCTTAGGCAGAGAGTTAGCAATTACTTAAAGGTGTTTTGATAGGTTTCCATTAGATTTAGTACAAATAAGATCAAGTTTTTGTGATTTGTTTGGGAAAAACCTGTCAAGGGTTTGAGGGTCTTGTAAAGATTTATATCCTCCATCCCACCGCTGTAGGGTTAATAGAATGGTGGGATGGAAAATTTTGAATGTAGTTAGGGGTGATGCCACAATACTGGTTTGTAAGTTTTGGCCAAATTGGACACTAAAATATTTTTTTCTAACTAAATCTTCACTTTCGGGTACCTATAGCTGCTAAACCATGATGAATTTGAAGATGACGCAAAATAGTGATTTGTGACATTTTGTCTGTAGATTCTAAATATATTTTTTTCAAAATTTTTGGAATCAGATTGTACTTCCTTTTCCATCTCCTTCAAAAAGTAGTTTTTTTCAATAAACAACATTTCTAAGGAGTGACACTCATCGTATAACACATAACATTTTTTCATGAAGGATAAAATTCTATTTTTTTTGAATTTAGATTTGTAACTATGATATCTAGTGCTTCCAATTGGTTTCATAGTGTTTTATTGAATATTTTTTCCTCAATCAAGTTTTGAAGTCAAACAAATTATAATTCAAACATGGGTAGACTGTATAATGTGTAACATTTTTTGTATGTATCAAAATTCAATATTTCTTTTTTGGTTGGATCAAGGACTTCAATATTTGGTGCACGCTATTTTTCAATTTTTTTTTGATAATCTGCTATTTTTCCACATGTGCAGAACAAAGAGCCTGATTTTTAGTGAAAAACCTACATTCACAAGAAATAAAAATAAAATAAAATAAAATTTAATTAAAATTATACTTTTTTGGAAGCTTATAATAAGAACTACATACTCACAAATTTTTTTTTTAAATGAATTCATTAGATCCCCCAAAAGGTAAATCAAAAGTGGTTTTTATCAGGATTTTGACAGGTGTAAAGGAGACTTTGTTATAGGTATGGTTTAAAACTAGTGGTGTTATATCCAAGGGGGCTTGGTCTAAGGTGGTTTGATCAAACTCTCTTCAATTGGAATCCCTTAAATGGAACTTTTCAAGGCTTAAATCATTATATTTTCTAAAAATATGTGATTTCAGCAAAAAATAGGATCTCCCAAAAAGTGTAAACCATGATTGTGGCAGCACCCTTAGAATGCTTTAAATGTTGTGTGTGTTGAAAGGAACATGGAAGGAAAGAATATGAGGTTGTGGTCACTGCCCTTACAAGAAAATACAAAATTTTCCATGAAAGAGGATGGTTTCAGTTGGTAAACGTTGAAGTAGCATGCATGAAGGTTGGAAGATGATTCCTAGAGAATATGCAAACATAATTAAACATGTTTGGAGTAGTGGCAAGTGGATTTGAGGTTTGCATTGTTCTTTTTCAATAAACCCTCACACTTTTGATCATTTTTAAGCCTACAATTAAGGGTTTTGTGGTTCAGTGCTTTATTGAGCCTTTCAACCCCTAAAAATTGATGAATCTTGAGTTTTGAGATTTGTTGAAAAATTGTTTAAAGTCATTTGGTGTTTTGGTGGTGATTTGAGACTACTTCCTTTGATAAATTGGCCTAATTGAGGCTCTTTACCAGTAGACGATCTATTGATTCTCTTATATTTTCCAAAATAAGTGTAGTTGCTCTTGAAGTATGTTAATATGGATTGAAATGGGTTCCTAGAGGCATGTTTAATTTATTGAGTTTCAATATGGGTTGTTGATGCAGGAGCATCCAGTGGTGTAAGGGCAATCTTGCATCACCCAAAAATAGTTAAATTTCAAGTTTATCAGTTTTTAGATGTTTTTACATTTTTGGATACCCTTTTCGTCATAATGAAATTCTCAATTTACGGTTTTTATTTTCTATTACTGGGTTGGAAGATATTGCAGTTTTACTTTCCCAGATTTGCACCTAAAAATCTTCCGAGTGAGATTTGAGGCACTTAGAGTTCCCGGAACGGCCCCGAAACTTGTTGAAATAGGCATAGCATATTTCAAGTGCATTATTGACTTCGAGACCTTTCCAACAGTTCAAACGGTTCGCGACTCGGAGTCTCAGATCAAATGTTATGGCCCCGGGAAGTTGGCGCACTTTCTAGAAGTTACAATTGCAAATGCTCTTTTGAAATTTGAACTTCATGTTGTAAATTTTCGGCACCAAACCACCTAAACTCAAATTTGAATGTTGTTTTGGCTCCAAACTAATGAGGAGCTCTATTTATGGGTGGGTTTCTAATTTTTTGGGCAACTTTTGGGGACAAGCTAGCATATTGCAAAGGGTTCATGGCTGTCTGTAACTTGCATGTGTTGTAGAACTTGGGGATTTGAGATCCTCTACATGTAAGAAGCTCCATTTTGAATAATAAAATTTCTCTTGTTTGTGGGTTATTTTTTCTATGTC